>JAJOOS010009975.1:0-19158 GCA_029582725.1 Solanum chiquidenum | reverse complement strand
TGACACCATGTTCCTTTTTGACCACATACAATGCGATCAACACTCTAGCCTAATGAATTTCGTGCTGGTAGTCCATACTAACAAGGAAAAACAAAAAAATGGGGTTTCTTAATTTTCTTCCTGAATATCTTAAATTGAAGCCAGAAAGTATCACAATTGCATATGTAATATTAAGCAACAGCTACACTCAATTCCAACACTGTTCGGGTAAATGAACCCTCTATTATCCCAGTCCACTCCATTTGAATTTCATTTTTTACCTAAATTATATTGATCAAGTCCAAAAATTATCGCCAAGTAGAGAAGGAATATGAATGATTAGATTACTAATACATCTAGAAAGAGGAGCAATTTTGAGTTCAGCATAACTGCGTTGAAAGCAAAAATTGAAAATATAGCTGATATGCATTTGAAGATGTTGAAAGATTACTAGTAAGCGCAATGGAAGTATGAGTTTTCATAGATTGTAGTGTGAAGGAAGAACCTTGTACTTGGATACGGCATCGTTGAATGCATTAACGAGGGCTGAATCGTCCCACAAATCGTTTTCCCCCATTTTCGCTTTCTACTCTGCTGAGTTGCAATAGAATTGCCGCAGGGTACTGTTTTGCAGGGTTTAAATTTGATGGTCTTTTTGGATTAGCTACTAAAATTAATTTACCTTAAATTTTTTTTTTCATTTCATTATCTATTACACTACGATTGCTTACATTTTTTTGCACTAGAAACAAGTGTCTGTACTAGTACATATCTAATATATGCATTATTTTTATTTTTTTAATTTATGTAATATTAATAAAATTTAGAGAGTCAATCAAATTTAATATAATTTTTAAATATTTTAAATTATTAATGATTGTATTTATAATAGTTTATGTAATTTTTAAATAATATATAATATTTTCTATGTTTAATCTATATGACACTAATATAATTTTAAAAATCAACCAAATTTTTTACATGTTACATGTGATATAAATTACTTTATAATAAATTATTTTACCTAGATGTGTTTAATAAATCTAATTATGTGTAAGAAAATTCAAATTAACTTTTGAAAATTGATTGAAATTCTAGCCCACCAAGAATAACAGAATCGAGTATTAGAATAGAAACTTTTTGAACCCTAAACACCAAAAGAAACCCTCTCTAAAAATACACATCAAAACAAACAGTTCACTCGTTTATGAGCAAACTTTAACTACCATCCCTTAACTCACGTTGTTCTCGTTAACTCTCAATTCATTCAAAATAATATACACCAACTTTAAAGATAGTTCGTTCACACAATTCTTTTTATTTCTTCCTCACATGTTTTTATATCTCTTTCTTCTTCAAGTGAACTATATCTTTTTCTTCAACGATAAATATGAATTATTTTTATTCCGCATTTTCTAGTTCATCTTCTACTTTTTTATACTTTATATTTTGATTTTTAAATTTTGATTGCCATTTCTCAACAATTCAATTTTTTTGTATATTCAATTGAACCAGGTTTTTGTAAATACCTTAATAATGTTAAATAAAAACATCTAAAACTCCACTAAATATTGATCATAAATTTTAAAATTGTGCATATTTAAAAATTAAAAAAAATTAAGCTATTCACTTCAAAAAAATAAAGAATACGATTATTTTTATGGACAAAAATATGCTCGTAAATGAAACTAGGGTTTTCTGCCCGACAGTGGAAATGAAGGCTATGAGAATGAAATAAAGATAAAAAGGTATATTTATTTTGTAATAAATAATGAATAGACAACATCAAAATAACATTAATAATTCTTTTAATTTTTTTTTTTTTTATGTAACTAATTAAATATAAAAAATATTGAAAATGAAACAGGCACAAATGAAAACAACTTTTTCAATAGTCGAACAAAAGGTCAAAAAGTATACACAGCGGAAAAAACAAATACAACGACACCGTTTACGTATTTTCGAGAACTAAAACGACATCGTTTGCCTTCACACTACCCCTTTACATAGATACCACCTTCACTAATGGAAGCTACAAGGTGCTTGCCGACCTATCTCTCTTTCCTACCTTTTTCCCTCAAAAATATAATTTTATTTATTTTCTTTCTTTTCGCCCAAGTAACTTACAATTCAAAGTGTTGAATTTTTCTCAGAAACTATAAATGTTTTCTTTATTATTAATTATAAAATAATTTAGCTGATGAATTTCACAAGCTATTCAGTGAATTCCATCTCCGTATCAACGCCGTCGTCTCGTGATCTCCGCTGCTTTGTTTGATCGTTCGTTCCTCAGTTATCTCTCTGTATCCTTTGATTCTTTCTCCGAGACGACCACAAAGATAAAGACGATGGCGTTTGATCTATGAAAGGTATATGTTAAAGCAGGGTAAAACAAGTTGTTTTTTTTTGGTTCACTGCTTGGATCTGGACTGATTTGTTTCGATTTGCGTTGTTTTGGAAGTGATTTTACTAAATCCGAAGGTTTCCAGGGTAGATCGGCTCGGAATTCATTTTTCTGGAATTAATTTGTGATAAAATAATATTTTCCGATTTGTGAGTATTTTTTGAAGTTTTTTCTAGTTATAAAATCATGAAAATTGTGCTAAGAGAAAAAAAATCGTTTTTTGAAGTTTTTTCTTGTTACATAAATCATGAAAAATTATTTGACTTTTGCTGGTTATTTGCGGTGCGGTGCGGTATGATAAATTATTGAAGTAGCAAGTTTTTTTTTTTTCATTTTCCAGGTAAGTTTATTGAGGTTTTATATATACGAAGATAAGATTAAATTAAATGAGGGTTATATTTTTACACTTGAGCGGAATACTTAATTTAATTACCAATTCTTAATTAGACATTCGAATTGTGTGTCCCAGTTGAGAAAACAAGGAGAGACATCTGACTAATTAAAGGGGTACTTGACAATATTGTGAATTTGCGGGCATGTTTATATTGAAGAATTGAAATATGAGAACAATGCTAACTTTGTATAGCCATGAAAGCTTGTGTGTAAATTGGCGACATTGGCACCTTGACAATTCCACATGGTATGTACATCCTCAGCAACTGTCCAGTCAAGGAGGCGGCATGTGAAGAAATTACCTAGCCATTTGGATTAGAATCTTTGTCCCTCATAGTTCTACTCATAGTCTTCCATCGTGGTGTTACCAACAGACAGGAGACACCTACATATACACTCAGCTAACTCTGTGCCAACCGCCTCTGAAATACAGAGGATACGAGCGTTATCTTGAATGGTTGGGCGTGAGGCGCCAATAATCAAGAAGAAGTCCTTTTCTTGTTTATTCTCAATAATATATAGATGTAGGAGGATCTGCGTCCAAGAGTACAAAAAAGTTTTTTTACTGCCCAATTGTACACTCAATAGAATAATAAAAAATGATATTTGTTGAGAAGTGCTAAATCATAATATGTATGTATGTAATATTTTGTGGGGTTACATGTTTGCTGAATTATAAGTTAATTCAAGAAGGTTTTGAAAACAAAAAGGTGAAAAACACAAAAAGTTAACGTGGTTGTTTCTCTGGTGTTTGTTCACGGTTGAATATTAGCTGAAGTTTAAGTGCAAGTAAGAGATTTAAGTGTATTGCTAATCTTGATTTTCTTGCTAGAAAGATAATGATAGACCTTAATTCATTTTTTCTTTATTTATTTCCTTTTATCTGGAAATTTAAGTTTCGGCATTTTTATGTGTATCTTTTTGTCTTTCAATGCTAACAAAAATTATGTTTTCAGAGGAGGTGAATTAAATTAGCTCGTAAGTTACCTTTGTACAAAGGGAAATTTGTTGACTTGACATCAACATTATGGAGACAACGTGCTTCTGCCGAGATGGCCACTCATTGCAGAATTTGGTAGGTTTCTCAAAGCTAGCTACATTCCATAAGCATCAGAACAGTTTACTGATTTTAGGGAGAGATGTTCACACTTACAGGAAGTAAATAAATTTGGCACATAGTTATATGCATTTAGGCATGAAATTTACTTTTTATTTCACAAAAAAGTGTGAAAAATATTTGCTTTTGTTTCGCACATCAAAAAACATGAAATTTACTTCTATTGCTGGACTCAGTGTTCAGTTAGTGTTAGATTACCTTAGCTATGTAATTTTTAACTTTGACATGTTCTTTTATGCGAGTATCGTGCTGCACATATGAAGAGATCCTTATCCATTTTATTTCGAATGAACGGCTTTCTAATTGCCTTTTTTCTCCTGCCAGGTTTTGCATTTCGTTCTCCATGATGCGGCTTCTCAGAAATTCGTTATGACAGACCTGTGCTATACTAGTTTAGGATTTAGTCTCTCTGTTAGAAATTTGTAAATAGTAGTTGCCTGTAGATAAATGGAGTCAAACTGGGTTGAAGTGTTAGATAATGACCATAGGACAGCTGACGTCGACTCAAAAAGTAAAGTAGCATCTCAGTACGTGGCACGTATAGTTGGAGCTGGCACTGAGAAGCTGGAGGAGCTATCATTTCAACCAAATTGTAGCTCATTTTATAGCAAGCTTGGTAAGAGGAAAAGGACTGTAGAAGGTGAATCTAATTGCAGATCACATCTCAGGAAATCGACACTCAAGAACTACTCAAATTTCATTAAAAGTGGACTGCCACAACGTGTTTTATATCATCAAAATGGTGAATGGAATGATTTCCCTCAAGATATTGTTCGTATAGTCAAAGAAGATTTCCGTGCAAAGAAGGCTGTGATTGAGGTGAACTTTGGTGGCTTTCATGTAATACTTGATATTCTATATATGGTTCAGGTAAATTTGGTTACTGGATTAGAGAAACCTATTGCCTGGATAGACGAAGCAGGTAGCTGTTTCTTCCCTGATTTATGTCTCGTCAGTTGTAAAATGCATGACAACTTTGAAATCCAATCGCAGAGAACTGAAAAATTCAGTGCTGCTGAGCCAGATAGGGCAACTAACATCAAGTTGCATCTTGAAATAGATTTTAATGGACCGAATAATTGCAAAGTGGATGAAGGTGTGGAAGAGTCAAATGTCCGTGTTAAAAGGATTAAAGTCTATCCTTTAAAAGATAATCAACAATTTGCTGTTGATCAAAAATCATATCCTAAAATGGAAGTAGTGGCAGAAAATCAGCAGGATCAGGAAAGTCTGTCTCCTATATTAGAGGATACACTTAAGGTGGTGGATGCAGAATCTGTTAAAACTATGTTTGTTAAGGGAATGAATACCATCTGTATGGTGGATATAGTCAAAATTAGTCAATGCTTAAGTAAATATATGAGAAATCGCTTGGAACTGTTTGAGAAGCAGGTTGAGATAACCCAAAAGTATCGTGGGAACTCCAATGTTAGGTATGCTTGGCTTGCCGCTTCCAAAGAGGTAGTATCTACAATCATGAACTATGGCCTTATGCATGGGGCACGTGGACAGAAGACTAATCTTGGCGTCGGAGTGCACCTCATTGCCCAGGACTGTGCCTCTAAAAGGTTGGGTAATACTTTGTAATGAGAAATCATTTTTATTGATATCTCATTATTGTTTGGAGTTCCAATATCATGATCTTAGAATGGTTTTTAAATTTATCCAGTTGCTTAATGGAGATCATTGATCATTGTGATTATGCAGTTCCAATTTTTCTTACTGCGCTCCTCCTATAACTGCAGGGGGTGTTCAGGAAATAAAAAGGGGAAAGAATATCTTAAAGAACACAATGCTGTGTTCTGAACACAATGCTGTGTTCTGAACACATTTGGTTGTGATTATGATATCATCTCCTGATATTTAATGAAAACATCCCCCCTCCCCCATAAAAAAAAAGAAAAAACAAAAGAAATAATTTGTCAAAAAATAAAATAAAAATAATTGTCCTCTGTATTCCACTGATCTTATCTTTCAGGAGGATCTAACTTCAGTTTCACTTTTTTTTTGTCTCTTCATCAGTGCCGCTAGCTGTGATATTGACGAAAATGGCATCCGTTACATGGTTCTTTGTCGTGTCATTTTGGGCAATGAAGAACTTTTGCATTTTGGCTCTGAGCAATCTTATCCAAGCAATGAGAAATATGATAGTGGTGTTGATGATCTGGAGAGTCCTACTTACTATACTGTTTGGAACATGAATATGAACACACACATATATCCCGACTATGTTGTGAGCTTCAGGATGTCTTCAGGAGCAGAAGGTGTCTTATTTATCTCGTTTTCCTTACATTTAAATGTCAGAATATCATGATTAGTATGAAGTTAAATAGTGTGTTGATTGTTGATTACCCTGAGTATGTCTCATCTTCCCTTAAAGAGAAACTACAGCATTTCCTCTTTGTTATTTTTAATATTGCAGTACTTCAGACTTCCAAAGTAACAGAGTTTTTTAGTTCACGTTTTATCTGTGAAATCAGTCAAATATTATCTGTTAATTCTACATCCAGGGACCTACTTCCCTTTTAAAAAAACTTGCTTTAAAAATACAATTACTATGCTTGATCAACTAACACAAAAGATTTGGATGTGCACCGCTTTGGCGATCATGTCTTGTGTTACTACTTTTCTTACTATTTAAATTTTGAGATATTTGCTGCCTGAGTAAAGTTTTGAACACAGAAGTTGGCTCTTGTTTTGAATACTTGTAATGATTATTATGACGTGCAACACTATTGTTTTGTTATTTGTGAAGTAAATAACTTTGTAACTTTCTTAACAATTGTCAGGTTGTGTCGTCACTTTCCGCACATGTAATGTTGAGGATTCGGGTCACTGTGACAATGACACGTTTCTTAGCCTTGTTATGTGATTGTTCTATTTCTAGTGCCTCACATTGAAGGATCTTGATCTAAACTATTTATGATCTGAGGGTCATCGTTATTATATTTTGTTTGATTTCCTTTTTTAGATTTTCAAAATGTATTCGCAACTGCTGAAGGCTGCATTTAATGGAACATTGCTTGGAAACCATAGATTAATTTGTTTGGCGTCTTTTTTAGATAATTGGTCTTGATAGTCCATTGTTAAGAAGTTTGTGGGACTTTGGCTTACATCATTGATATTTTATGGGCTTTTGGAGGACGTTAAACACGATGGCACTAGCTATTTAGTTCCACGATGCCTTATTTTAAGACATAAGAACTTTTATATCATTATGGAGAAGGTTCTAGAGTAAGACTAGCTTATCAATGATTAAAAGAGAAACTTGCAATCATAATACACTGCTGCTCAAAGGTATTTTTGAAGTAGAGAGATAAAGATGTTCCACCTATTTTACAGCATAACATATTGTTTTATTTATCCAAGGCGTAAAAAGAACATTTATGCCGATTTAATGTGCCATTCAGTAATTATACTTTTCAAATTACGTTATTACCACTCACTGATGGTTGGCTTACTGATTGAGTAATCTTCATGTTCAAATACATTTTAATTTTGGTTGTGTTTGTTTTTACTATCTATTTTCAGAAGTGGCTCTTAGTTTGTATTTTATTTCCAGGGGCTCCAATAAAGGAAGAAAGTCGGCTTGATGTCTCCAGAGTTACTTCTCAGGGATCTGAGGAGCAGTTGGACTTGAATAAATTGCCTACAGAATTGGTAATCCTTCATTCGACTTGCCCCTCATTCCACCCGATTCCCCGCCCCAAAAAAAAGAACAGCAAGCATTAAAAATTAAGTAAATATAAATGGTCTTTGGTATTGTTTTGCTAATATGATAAAGATTAACAAAAAATATTTTGAGGGGAAGATAACTAACGTGAGTTCTATTTTCCTTACTACATCAATATGGGGCCACATGAAGTGCTTCTCTTGGCACAAGTTGATTGCTCCAGTGGGTACCTTCTGTGCGCTCGTCTTCAGAAAACTGATCTATGACTTGAGATTGTATTTTTTGCTGAGGGTCCGCACAAGAATTTGCAATATGAGGTTTGAAGGCATTGTATCAGCACATATTTTTGCCTATATATGCATGTTCATTCATTGACAGACCTTGGCGAACTTGTAAGAGGTGGATTAAAGTTAGCTTCTCAGAGGATGTGTGAATTCTAAAATTTTGATCATTTTGTCAGCAAAACTGTTTTGATGTTAAGCATTGTTGCACATGATCTCCTCGCTTACGGTAATCTTACTATTGGAAGAAAGAGAATGATCTCTTCTTTTAGTTGATTCTTCTGAGTCTAAGCAAAGGGTGTGTGTAGTTTCCAGTGAGGGACTGCTCTCAAGTTTTAGCTAAAGGAGCATTCAGTATGATGATATCTTGACACCATAGGAAGCAAATTGGGTGATAAATTTCTTTCCTTTGGCTTGTGACTTGTGTTGTTGTTGGCACGGTAATGAGATTGTCAATGCAATTGCTTTACATAGCACATCTACATGTAGAAACTATTAGGTGGCAAGGCAGTTTTGCTTGTTTTCTAATTGGAACTGTTCTGTTAGTTAAGAAATAACCTAGACAAAACTCAAAAGATATATTTTTATTTTTAGCCTCTGCCTTATTCTAGTGTTTGCAATTTTGGGGGAAAAGTTATTTCATTTTGCTCGATTTTTTTTTTCTTTCATTTAATAATTTATCGTTCACCTGCAAAGAAGTATGGAAATTTCTTTGGATTTTTAGCCTAAGTCTTCTCCTGTTTTATCTCCTGTTTTATGCTATTAGGGGAATTGTCAGCAATATCAATTTGTAAGAAACATACAGCAATCCCGTGGTGTTGGTGTGGGTACAAATAAATCCCCTAAATCCCCCTGGATGCCTTTCTCTATGTTATTCGGAGCTATTTCAGCTAAAGTGTCTCCAAAAGATTTGAAATTGGTTCATGCACATTATGACTTGTTCAGGGTATGTTGTGTTGACAGTTGTGTCTAATAATTTCCTTTTTAACTTTCTTCCTGCGCCCTGAACCTCTCTCCTTTGTTTTTTTCTTAGAGCAAGAAAATGTCCCGGAACGATTTCATTAAAAGGCTGAGGTTGATAGTGGGTGATCAGTTATTGAAGTCTACCATAACCAATCTCCAGTGTAAGGTACTGTGTTCCAATCCATATATGATTTGGTAGTTTTGTACTTCCGATGGGGTGTTTGTTGACAACTGCACTTGTCTCAAATTGATATATTGTTTTTGGTTTAAGCAAAGTAGGAAAAAAAATTGGTTTACTCTTAGTTTGGGTGGCATGTTTTTCTTAAAAAGTTTAGGTGGTATATGGATCCTTTTGTTTTGTATTTCCTTTTTGGTCCAAGAATCTATCCTCTAGTTTCAAGTGTATTGAAACCTTACTGTTGTCACTATACAGTCAATCTGCTTGTTTATGTTGGTGGTGGTTGCTAAATTTTTGAATGCCTTTGTTGTGGCGGCATTATCAGATTTTCTCCATTATCTTTTACTTTCTTTCCAAGGAGTGAATTTTATAGTGATGTACTATCATCATCATAAGAATGCTTACAAGTAGGGGGGCGGATTACAGTATAGGCATGATGAAATTCATTCCCTATATTAGTAAATGATCCACTAAATGTTAATGGATGAGATTATCCTAACATCAGAACAAGAATCTGGTCATTTCAAAAACCTTAAAAGATAATTTAGAATCTAAATGCTAGATTACATAGATGTCTTAATGTTATTCATTTATGTAGGACATGCATGTCAACTGGTATATTTTTAGAAGCGGCTCTTGGGTTAATATCATTGATACACTCAGCTTTTACTTTATTGTACCCAAGTCACAAAAATATTTTTATAATGAAGAAGTTAGTAACTTTACCTAAATATCACAGAAATCACTAAACTATATTTTTAATAAAAAAGTCTGTTACTGAGGAGAGAAGCTAAAATTTGCCTGAATATCATGGAGTCACTTGAGGGAAACAATAAGACATTTTCTATGATACTTGAGTAAAGTTGAATGAATTTTTGATTACAAAACATTGTTTAGTGACTTGTAGTGATATTTAGACAAAGTTGAGTGACTATTTCGCAACAAATAATTGACTTGTAAAGTACAACTTTGTTCCTCTTGTATGCTGGATGTGTAGGGAATGATGGAATGGTCTCGAAGGGTTGATCAAAGCTTTCGATGAATTCATTATATCAGTGTTTTATTCATGAATTGACTGGATTTGTTTTTATGGTATATGACGAATTTGTATTCCATTAAATCAAAAACTAGATTAGGAATTGAGGGGCAAGTGCAATTTTGGATCTTAAGTATACCATTTATTTGACCTGAAGTACGAGGTACTGCATATTTTTGTACACCTGGATCTTTGAATTTCTCAGATGTACGGGTGAAATTTGTGAGGTCTCATTCCACGACGTGACTTCTCTTGGTTTACATCTTCCTGGGTTTATTTTATTAATTTGGTTGGTATAGGTCTTTACACGTCTTATTAGTACATCTTTTTGGGTCTTCCCTTTGTTGCTATGTTCTCTGTAGTTTCTTTTGCTTCTTTTATGCGGTGGGATTTATATATTCTACTCTTGGCAAGTATATGGATGTGCAGTTGGTATATGCAGGCTACTGAATGAATTGTATAGAATGGTTTTTTGAGGTTTTAAAAGTTTGTCCTTTGTGCAGCCGCCTTCCGAATCTCCATGCTTTATGAATGTGCCGAGTGGGGAGAGTAATTGTTGAAGCTGTACCAGAAAGGTGGTTTGCTGATTGTGGTGGCCAAGAGTCCATTTTTACCAATCAAGCGTCATCCTCTTCTCTCTATTCTTTTCTTTGTTTTTGGTGTTATGTAGCTTTAGTTTCTTTGAACATTTTGTGATTAGATGCAGTTGTGTCGAGACTTGCCCCTTCTGTTCTTCTATATATGCGACTTCCATTTCTCTCCTATCTGTGATGGCAATAATTGGTGCACAGCAGAAGTTACTGGAGCTTAAATTGGTTTTAGGTTGGGTGACATGCGACCAACTCCGTTCCCCACCCCACCCTGGCCTTGCAGAGAATAAAACTGTAGCGAACATCGGTGTCATTGTATGTTAACTAAAGCTTATGCATTGTACTGTAATCACTTTGAAGCTGAGGGGTGAAATTTGTCCCTTGTGAGTTTCCCTCAATGCGGTTACTCTACTTGCATTATCATGTTTCTATAATTCACTTACCCTCCTAGAAACTCTTAAATCTTGAGATGCATGATGTGTGTATTTTTAGGCCAAATCTATTGAAAATTGAAAATGACGGGCAGCTTCCTGAATATATATTATACTCTTAATTGTGTTTAAAAGGATTTTTGGTTCGTTCTTCTAAATTACAGTACTCCACATTGGGAAATTTTTATCAAGAGAACTTTTATGTAACAATCGAGAAGTGGCTCTGTTGTGTTTCAATTATATCGTTGTTCCATAATTTGTGGTGTTGACGGTTAACTTATGGGTCGTTAGTCAATTAATCTCAATGCCTTATGGTGTGGATGGTTACCTTATGGGTTGTTGGTATTAACCAAGAAGATATCAGAAAGACTACTACATACAAAGATATTTTCAAACCTCGTTATAAATTATAATAATATTTCACTATTTCAATCTAAATTTCTTTAGAATGGATTTTCGCGTTATATTTTACTTTTCTGTAATACATATAGAATACATATAACAATAGTGGTCAACTTTTTGCAAAATTACTCAATAACAACTATCAAATATTTTGGAGAAAAATAAAATATTAAAATATTTATGATAATCAAGTTTAATCTCATCCACATAATTTTCAAGTTCCAAGTGTCCAAGAGGAAAATTGTATTTAAATGTGTGCTCATCATATTATACATATGTAAGAATACCTCACTATAGCAGTCATAAAATTCTTAGGCAAACGATGCCAGTAGAATGAGGTGTTACTGTATTACAATAAAGAATGTATATAAGCAACATTTGTGACAATTATTCACAGCATACAAATTCACTATTTTCCATAAAAAAATCTGACTAACCGGATGGCCTTTGGGGCTCAATGGGAACTTTCTGGACAATCAATGAGTCTTGTCCATGCAGGCCAAGACCTTAGTCTTTGTTTCCCCTTAATATAGAAAGAACATGTTGAGAATATCCAACTTGATATCCTCAAGAAGAAACTTTCTAATTATGATACATTGATACAAGAGCCAAAGGGTAGAGAAATAGTTACATTTAAATGCATAAACTGTGATTCTGCTATGACCGCGGAGAAGATGCATCAAGGCTCGTTGATGGATCCCAGCCTGGGGGTTTGATGTCTGGCCAATCACCTCGGCAGCCCAACCTTATGTATAAACTCTTTTTCCCTTCAGAACAGAAAAAAATAACAGTAAAGAACACATGACAAGCTTGTGTAGACTTCTGGTTCATGTCAAGGGAAAGGGGCTCATTTTATATCCACAACAAACTCAAAGTTCATTTGTGAATAACTAAGAATAGAACAAAGCATGATCATGAGACTTAGCGTACCTGGAAGGTCTTTATCTGCCAATATTAAGCGCTTAAGGGCACTAAGCACAGCCTGAGCTACTGCTTTTGAATAGTTAGGATCCCAACCTCCGAGCTTGACTACCACTTCTGCGTTAGAGTAACCTCGACCACTATCTTGCATATTCCTTTTTACCTCCTCTTTTGCAGATTCTTCATCTGAAATTGATAATAGCAAAGACAACGACAAGCTTAAGAAATATGACAACTTCCATTATAATTTGGCGGTGCACTTGGTAGTTGTGAACTGTTTCAGCACAACAAAGAAAAGTATTCTTAATGGGTTGTACTGTATGTAGGGGGTCCTTCAAAGGATACTGTTTGCTATTCCCCCAGTCTGGTCCCCATGTTGCAAGAGAGGTGATGTCATGTTCCTACAATTTCAACATGGACTTGAAAGTTGAAGCTCCATTATACTTTTGATGACCTCCTTCTCGTCCTCCTTGCTTACTCCAGTTGCTCTCAGTTTAATGATCAATTATCCGCACTTGATCAGGTGTTAGCCAGTGATTCTAACTTCAAAAGTGCAAAATTCTAAGATGCCAATTTTAAGATTCTTCCTATAGTTGTCTACTAAGTTTGATTCACATAAGGGTTCACAGAAGCACTTAGAATCAGGAGAACCTTGTTTCTACGTCAGTTCCTATTTTCATGTCCATTTCTTATCTCTCTCTCTCTGTAAGTTATATAGTATCAACAGTAGAGAAATGTTTCTAGCAATTGAAAGACTCAAAAAAAGAAAATATACTACTTTTTCTGCTAAAATTAATATTCCCAGAGGGTGACTAGTTTTTGTGATTTTTCTTTTTCACATTATTTATGGTCCACATGTACATACCTATATTGGCCTGTCAACTAAGGAATTTTACCACTTCCCTGGAGTCAATTCAGAGAAGCATTCACTACAAATATCAATTTATAATGCTACATGCAAGAAGAGCAGTTTGTCAGCTGATTTATGATGTACACTTGAGTTCTCCATTCCTTGCTCAAAAAAGAAAAAAGTTGTAATAACTATGTATTCTGTAACTGCTCGACTATCTAAGGAAGGGGATTGGAAACACATGGACGGAAAAAAAGAGCAATGTACCGTCTCAAAAAAAAAAGAGCAATGTAACAATAGATAGGCTAGTAAAACATACTGTATATCCAAATGAAGGGGAGAGAGAGCTTAGTTTCCTAACCTGTGGCTTGAGAAAGGGAAAGCCAGACGGTGAATCCAGCAAAAAGATGCCTCCATTGGTTTACTCTTCCAGCAGCGCCTTTCTTCCCTCCCAAGGTTGCAATAACAGCACGGGCTTGGCTAAAACAAGAATCAAATATAAATACATTCTACTTCCAGTACCAAGTGAAATGAGTAAGATATGCAAGACAAAGTAAATACCTACTCAGACTCTCTAGTATAGCTCTTTCTGCTTCTGCTACAGCATCAGACCCCTCCTCTTTAACCCCTGGAATTGGTTAGAGAACAATTGAATAAAGAAAAGAAAAAGGAAAGAAGAAATTTTTAAGTGAAGCCAAACAAAGAGCTACTATGCCTTTAGATGTGTGAGAGTAAATAAATTGTTCCAGTGAGCATCATTCACACAATGTTCAAAATCCAATATTTGCTTTATCTCTTGCCTTAGTTATCTGCTTTGTCATTGTGCAGTTATGAAAATTCAAATCTTCCTTGTAAACACTTCTTTTTCTATTGTTCTTCCTTGTAAAACTTATTGTTTAACGATAATTATCTTATTCTGTGAAAAGAAAAATGGATGTAACTCACACGATTCCATTGATTGCTTGGCATATGCTTCTAGCAGTTCCTTTGTACAAAGTGGAGTGTACCTAACCACCAAAAGAGTTGAACAAATTTTTTAGAAGATCTTGACTAAAGGAGCAAGCAAGAATCCCGAGGGTGCAGGGGAAAGAGGAAATTGCAGTAATGTAATGTAAAAGGACGATCATGAATGTGGAAGAAGGAAAATTGTAACTAATCCATCTCTTTTGTCAAGTGAAAGAAAAATGATGTTCAAGGAAAACCACCATTCAGGCTATTTATCATGATCCATTCATCTCTTTTCACCTAGGTTCGGTGAAAGAGGACTAATATATGGCATATAAGAATACTGTAGCTCCATCACTGTATGCAGCATTATCATTTACTCATGAAAGTGAGGAGCATACCCTAGTCCAACAGCCAGTTCTCGAGCAATCCTCTGGTTGATTTCAGTTGATTCCCCAACTAAGTATATTGATGTTCCTCTAAGGAGTTGTGTAATTCCAGCACTTAGGGACTCCCAAGACTCCACAATGTCAGGCCATTTCAACTCGGAGTTTTGCTTCTTCAAGCTAATTACTAATTGATCTTCATCTATGTACCTACATGACACGATTTATTTCAGCAAACGTTGCACAAGGATATAACAAATTCACTAAAATTATGCTTTCATTTACCATATTGTCTCTGCAGGCTTTATTTTCTCATACAGAGTACTGGTTTCCATGAGAGTCCGAACGATTCCAGATTGCTGTACTCTAATTGCTAATGAGCTCTCATTTGCATCTACATATATATCCTTAGGAGTTACATCTCCCTGCCCAAGTTCTAATCTTAACTCCACCTCAGAGGAGCCATCTGAAAACTGCAATAAGTTTCACAATTTGGTCGGTAAAGAGAAGCAAACTCATTCTGAATAATAGCAAAGTTTACAGGTAGTTGATACTATCTTAAAAGTTTACTACCAAATGCAACAACAATAACATACACAGTGAATCCCACAAGTGAGGTTTGGGTTAAGGTAGAGTGTACGCAGACATCACCCCAACCTCGTGGAGGTAGATTTTACTACCAAATACAAAGAACAAAATATGTTGTTGGATAAATTTTATGCTTTACAGGTTACCATGTACACTTACACCTTGTTTGGATGGTTGTTACCCATTGTATTGTATTGTATTGTTAGTTTAAGTACAATGTCTTGTTTTGATTGTTACTTAAATTCTATTGTATTGTTTAAATCCATATCGTTAGGTAACACGACTAAATGATCCATTTTGTGTAATGATCGATTTGGTGTGATCACATATCTTATTTTCTTCTCATTTTGTCTTTACTTATTATTTACTAATAATTCTATTTTATCATGTACCCTACATTTTCATTTTCATAATAGCTCTACACCGTACCCTACAACTTTTTGTAGGTTTACCATTCAAATTATAAATGTGTGACATTATGTAACGACGGAGAACCATACCATCAATCCAAACATTGTATTCATTAAACAACACACTACTATACAATACAACACAAACACACATTATGAAACAATACATAATATGCATCAATGCAATTTTCACATATAAGATGCATCTTTTGGTAGCTCGAATTTAAGCGTAAACGTTAACAATAACTCCAATTAGACTTAAAGATGTACTACTTAAAACATTTATCAAAATATACGAAAATTAATCACTAAATCAATCTGTTATTTGATTGAGCGTAATGATAAGTTGCATATGGCAGTGGAAAAAAAGTAAATACAGTTTTCCCCAAAAGAAGATGAATTTTGCGTAGCAGCCAAATGGGTCTATGATTAAAGTATTCATGTACTTAATGAAAAACAAAAATTACCTCATACTGAGTGTTATTTGTGGAAGCAGTAGGAAGATTGCTGCAATGAAGGCATGGATTGATTTTTTTGAAATTGCTGTAATCCAAACGGGGAATTGCAGAATAAAAGCTCGCAATAGATGGGAATGTGAGTTTTGAGTAAGGAGAAAAAGTTTTTGGAATTGAGAGTGAAGCTTTAATGGGGTTTTGGTAGAGAAAACTGAGAGCCACTGAAGAAGAAGAGGAAGAAGAAGCCATGTTTGCTTCTCTGTTTCTTCTGAGAAAAATGGAGCAGATAAGAAATATAGCTTTTTTTTTGAGAATTTACATAAAGCTACCCTTAGTTTGATGAAAATACATATAGCTCCCGTTAATTTAAACTACTTTCGAACATTCAGTCTTGCTTTATTTTTTATTTTTCAAAAATATAAATATGATTGCGATTATATGTTAGCGACACTAGTAATTTACGAATTTAATTTGCATAATTTCAATAATATAATTTATTCACTTAAACCACTATCACCAAGTGTATTACAATATCTATTGGACGCAAGATGCACTTGAAGCTCCAAAATCCTCTTTTAACGGTGTTTCTCTACACCACTTTTCGCTTTTTCAATATCGGCATTTCCTCTACTAAGGTCGATCAATATAACTTAGTTATTGAAAGTTGACATGTTAACATATAAAAAACGATTTTTTTTGAGGGACTTGATTTTCCGAAGCTACATGAGCCCAAGTGCCAAGGCCTATAAGAGACTCGACCTGAACTTGGAAACTAGAACGACTTCTACATGGATAAATGGATCATACTTATTGGATTGCATACTGAATTTTTAAATTCTTGCAAAATGTATTTTTTTAAGCTATATTTTGAACAAAAGTTATCACAATTTTCATGTACCTTACCTGTATTATTTTCTGTCTCTAAAAGAATGATACTATTTTTATTATTATTATTTTATTTTTAAAAAACTTGAACTACTCATTTTACGTCCAATGACAAAATTTAGTAATTATATAAATAATATTAATAAATTTGTACGATTTATTTTAATTAAAGTAAATTGGCGTCATATAAATTAAAACGAACGAAAAGAAATATTTGATTGGATTGCCATGTATTGTAGGCCCAAATATCCTAGTAATGTCATTTCTTGTTGTTGTTTTTTTCACGAGCATGGAATTGAGAAAAAAGGGAAAATAAGAGAAAACCATGGGCGAGAAAAAAACAGAATTTTTTGAGAGGAAAATAAAGACAAATTGTGACCAATGAGCCATACATACCCCACAGTAAAAGATTTTATTTTACCCTTCACAAAATTGAACTGTCAATTGTATTGAGTTTGCTCATAACTAAAAGTTAATTAATGGGGTCTTATCAAAATAAAAAGGAGCATAATTCAATGAGTTTTTCTCATAAGATATATTGAGAGTTTTCTATAAGGTTCACTTGCTAAAAGTCTACAAAGATTCAATATGTTTCCAACTTTTTGGCTAATTTGTTCAGTCTTAGAATAGGAGGATCCTACACCTATGTCAAATAATTGTTTGGATAATGAGAGTGTGACAATTACTAATTCATTAGTCATGTTTTGTGATCAGGGTTGTGGTGGAGTGACGTCTATACATTATTTGGATAATGAGAGTGTGACAATTACTAGTTCATTAGTCATGTTTTGTGACCAGGATTGTGGTGGAGTGACGTTTATACATTGTTTGGATAATGAGAGTGTGACAATTACTACTTCATTAGTCATGTTTTGTGACCAGGGTTGTGGTGGAGTGACGTCTATACATTGTTTGGATAATGAGAGTGTGACAATTACTATGATATTGTTATAAATGGTAAATATTTTTTTAATATGATATATTTATATAAGTTTCCCTATATTCTTTTGCTTCTTAAACTTATGTATCGAGTGAAAGTAGATATCTCAGGAAAAATTACAAAGATCTATATTTTAGCCATATATATAATTGAAAAATCATTATTGTTTATGGTTATAAATTTATATTTAATTGTGAAAACTGAAACTCCAAGATAATGATTAGTTTTAATTATAAAAAAAATTCAAAATAGTTCACCATTTTTGAATTTGGACTCAAAATTTTATGAAACTTCGAATTTCAGTAACTGAAGTAGTCCTCGTTCAGCCCCTAACTACCTCAACTTTAGAATTCACCCTAATATTCTCCTTAGACACAACGTGTCTCAAAAATGCCTCAAAATTAAACTAAAAAATTCACACTTCAAAAATTTTGCATACAACTTCTCAAAATAGTTCCACCATTTTTGAATTTGAACTCAAAATAGTTCATCGTAATTCGGTGATTAGTAAGTTTCATTATTGGTACATGGGAATTTGTGCAAAATCATTTCATGTGAATGTATAGGTCTAGAAATTATGTGGTTGTGTCACCCACCCTTAAAATGAAATATACTATCAACATGGGTTGTGACCTATGTGCAGTGGTGACTGCTTTAACCTTAATTAGAGGTTTCAGATTTAAGTTTTGGATATAGAATTTTTTTTGCTGGGAGTGCTACCCCTAAATAGGCCTGACAGTGCACAATAAATTTAGTAAAGCTCCAACATAGGCTCCGAACACCAAATGAGAATACAAAAAAAAATAGTGAAATATACACCCTCCTTTCAATACTTTCTCCATCACGATTTACTAATTATCAAATATTTTCTTATTTAATTTCTACTTTTTCTTTTCATATTTAACAAAAATCAAAGAACAATTTTTTTTTAATTATACTCTCAATTTATTAACACTGAGTTGATGCCCTTTAAAAAATATAGTGAGTAAATATGTTTGAGACTATCAATTAATAAGAATAAAATAGTAAACTCACTATATCAAATTATCAATCATTGTTTTTTTTAATAAGTGTGTCAAGTCAAAATATGACAAGTAAATCAGGACGGAGGGAGTATTACTTCGTCACGTTCCACGTCTCATAAAAAATTACAAGTATTAGTATTTTTTTTCTTTATTATATTAGCTGATTTGCTCATTTTATTTGTCCACTTTAAATTTTACATATCTTTTTAAAAATATGATTAACATGAATATTTTACTATATTATTCATATTAATTGATGTTTAGTATTAGATTTTAAAAAATGATTTGAAAAGTAAGTAATTAATT
>JAJOOS010009974.1:0-35036 GCA_029582725.1 Solanum chiquidenum | reverse complement strand
ATCAACATAGATTTAGTGTGATACTATCTAATAGGCTAGTGTTGATTGGTGTGAAGTAATAACTAAGCCAAACATCGATTATGATGTCTAATATGAGGTAAAGGTAAGGGTTAGTAAATTGTACACACGTAGCCGGACCAAGGTGCGGAGTGAAATTCTCTAGATGACGGACCAAGGATTTAGAGATACCTAACTTATCACTTTGCATGTGATACACTAGGAAAGGATTGTTATTACTAGGATTACTGCGTTATGAGCTTGTGGGGAACACGTATACCCTAGTTAATTCTCTCAGCTTAATAACAACTAAAATTGACTTATGATTTCTGATTAGAGTTAGAGTGTTTCTCCTTCACAACCAGCCTCCCTCCACAGACTTCACCAGCCAACACAATGGGGTTAACAGGGGAAGGGACATCATTGTCACAATAATGATCCTAAACAACAACAATTACAGGGGTTGGAGGTGATGGAATCTTATCACCAGATTCCTCATTCATAACATCAGAATTGTTTAAATTCATACCTGACTCCTGGATTAGCTGCTTTGCATGGTCAATTTTGATCTGATGTACCTGTTCCTGTATTTGCTACTGTACCTGGTTTATTTTGGCCTATTATACCTGTTCATGTGAATGTATTGTCTTACCTTGATCATTGTTTTGATTGTGATTCTTATTCTTCCTCTTGGTCTGAGTTTGCCATTGGTCTTCTTTGTGAGTGATATTGTTATCAGTTGTTTCCCCTTTTTTTGTCTGTTTTTTTGTCTGCATTTGGTACTTCTCCACCTGTTGCTGCTGGTTGTTTTTCTTCTCTTGGTTGTTTTGCTTGTCTTCACTTTTCTTGTTGTTTTCCATATCCTTTCTCTTTTTGATTTCCTCCTCTCTTATCTCAGGGGATATGTTCCTGCAATATATCCCTGTTGCCTGCAATATAGAGAGTAAAGAGGAATTTCTTCATACTCCACCAGCTGCCACTTGCCTTTAGAAGGGTCCTTTTCAGAAAAACCAATCCATATATGTTTATGTCTCTCTTTTGTAAGACCTATTTGAACTCTTACCTTTTCCACACTTCCTATTGTTTTTTGCAGGGAAGCAGAGTCGAGGTGCAAAGCTTTACCAATAGGGGACAAGATAACAATTAAAGAATCCATATAATAGCAGTCCCAAGGAAGTTCAGGTAGTGTAACCCAAATGGGAATAATTGGAGATTCTTCCTTAGGCTTGAAACCTGGAGACCACATCTGTAACTTCATTTGGTGCCCTGCAATAAACATTGTTTGCTTTGTCCATACTGTGACATGGTCAGCTTCATTGTCAAGGTCGATATAAATGTGTCTTGAGTTAAAATGTGCAATTTTAACTCCACCAGTTAGCTGCGTTTGAGCAATGAAACTTCTTCTTATTACCTCCATTTTGGGCATAACATTGTTTAATTTCCCAACAAGGGTGTATTTATATCTTGCTGACATATTTGTCATAAAATCATCTCCAAAAAAAGTACTAGAGGGTCTGCCCTGCCTGAGGCAACAATAGGGGGGGCGGATTAATGATAACAGGGGTGGTATTTTTAGCTTGATTTGCTCTAATTCTAGTAGCTAGAGACTGGACAACTGTGGGTGGGGAAGGTTCAGGGATTTGAGAGTTGGTATTGTTGTTGCCAAAGTTGTTGGGAGTAGGCATGTTTTGGTTCTTTTTTGGACTGAACTAGTTGGTTTTGGGATGGTTGGGTCTGTAGGTATCAAAATTGGATGAAACTTTGATGGGTGGAGGAATTCTAGGATCTATAGTGATGTTTCCTTTGTTATTGTTCCCAACAGTTTACTCCTTTCCATCAACCTACACATTATGACTACCTTTCTCATGCTTATTTTGGTTCTCAGAATTCAGCAAATTAGCAGGTTTATTATGATCATGCTAACTATGTGCATTAAGAATTGACATACCAGTTGTGTTGTGGTTGACCTTAGGTGCATAATTCTTACCATTTTCTTGTCTTTTTCGGTCTCCATCGATATCATTGGGTATCTGACTGTGATCACTATTGTCCTTCTTCCCTGCGGTTTGGTTTGTGCTCCTTTCATTGCTCAGAGGAATTTTCACAAACACCTTACCTGCATTATGAGTGTTAGCTAAATTAGATTGATTAGTGCATTTAGAATTTACCTCAATGTTGTTCTCCGCATTTTTATTGCCACCTGATGATTGTTCTCCTCCCTAAGTATTATTGGCATTGTGGTCCATTGATATGGCCTTACTGATGGTTACACTCTTGCCAGCAGCCTTAGAGGAGAAACTTAATCGATTTGTGCTTGAGCTTTGCTGAGATGTAGCTGAATTTATCATATCACCTTCATGTATAGGAATACTTGTATTTGCATTCGTCAACTCGTTCAATTGAGCTCTGGCGACTTGGTCGGAATCTTGGCCAAAATATTTTCTTCATTATCATAGTTGATATTGATATGGTTGGGAGCGCTACGTTGAGTAGATTCTAGGATTGTATTTTGTACTTCGAAAAATGGCCCCAATTCCGACGAATGTTCATTTGAGTTCTGAGGCAATTTTGGCGAAATGTCCTCTAAATTCGCCTGAACAGATCTCTCAATTGGTAAGAGAGAATTGTGTGATTTTATAACCATAGATGGATCTTGAGGTGTAGAGTTCATTTTATCAATTGGAACGATCTGAATCACTCCCGATTTCGCCAAGGAAATAATATATGGTGCCCACTTCAACTCGTCATCCGATAAAGGAACAGTGATCGTTGTTTTCAATTCCAAATTTGTAGATTTGTGGTGTGAATTTGAGGGTGCTGCTTGTTAAAGAAGATGTATCTCTCCATTGCAATGCTCTCCATCTTGGTCCGGAGGTCGGGGGACCTCCACCGACGGCACAAGGGCCATTCCGATGGAGCTGTAACTTAACGCTCAATATGACCGTTAGTTACCGTTTGAGGCATCCTTGAGAGCGAATTTTTAAGAGAGAGAGCATAGAGAGAGAAAAAATTCATAAAATGGGAAAGCGATTCTTAGGATTTTTTAAAGTTTAGGGTTTATGGCTTAGGGTTTTTTTGTGTTTTTTAGGTTTGGGTTTTACGAATTTTTAGGATTTAAGGTTTCGAGCTTAGGGTTTTATAGGGGGTTTAATTGGTTTTCAAGTTTATTTTAGGGTTTATAGGATTTAGGGTTTCTTATGGTTTAGGGTTTAGGGTTTAGGGTTTTTTAGGTTTTTAGGTTTAGGATTTAGGGTTTTAGGTTAGGATTTAGGGCTTATGGTTTTTTAAGGTTTAAGGCTTTAGGTTAAGGGTTTTATCTAGGTTTTTAGGGTTTAGGGCTTTTGGTTTTTTAGGTTAAAGTTTTTTTGGGTTTTATGGGTTAAGGGTTTAGGGCTTAGGTATTTTTTGTGTTTTTTGGGGTTTAGCATATACGATTTAAGGTTTCTAGGTTTTAGAGCTTAGAGTTGTTTAGGTTTTGGGGTTTTTGGGTTTTTTAGGGGTGTTAAGGGTTAAGTGTTTCTTATGGTTTTTTAGGGCTTAGTGTTTAGGGCTTGTTTTTTTTTGTGTTGTTTAGGTTTATGGTTTACGAATTTTAGGATTTAGGGTTTATAGATTAGAGCTTTGTAGTGGTTTTAAATGGTATTTAGGGGTTTTAAGGTTTATTTTAGGATTTATAGGATTTAGGGTTTCTTAAGGTTTAGGGTTTAGGATTTCTTAGGGTTTTAGGTTTAGGATTTAGGGTTTTAGGTTAGGGTTTCGGTTTAAGGGCTTAGGAATTTTTTAGGTTTAGGGATTTAGGTTAAGGGTTTTATGAAGGTTTTTAGGGTTTAGGGTGTTTTAGGTTAAGGTTTTTTGAGGTTTTTTAGGTTTACGGTTTAGGGCTTAGGTTTTGTTTCTTATGTTTTTTAGGGTTTAACATATAAAACTTAGGGCTTTATAGGATTTAGAGCTTAGAATTTTTTATGTTTAGGGGTTTTTTGTTTTTAAGGGTTAAGTGTTTCTTAGGGTGCTTTATATTAGGGTTCGGGTTTTAGGTTAAGTGTTTTATCAATGTTTTTAGGGTTTACGACTTTGAGTTTTTAGGTTAAGGTTTTTTAGGGTTATATAGGTTTAGGGTTAAGGGCATAGGGTTTTTTTTGTGTTTCTTAGGGATTAGCATATACGACTTAGGGCTTTGTAGGGTTTTTAGCTTAGAATTTTTTAGGTTGAGGGGTTTTCAGATTTTTAAGGGTTAACTGTTTCAGGTAGTTTTATGGTTTAGAGTTTAGGGGTTAGGTTTTTCGGTTAAGGGTTTTATTATGTTTTTAGTGTTTATGGCTTTGGTTTTTTAGGTTATGATTTTTTAGGGTTGTATAGGTTTAGGGTTTAGGGCTAAGGTTTTTTTTTGTGTTTCTTAGGGTTTAGCATATATGATTTAGGGTATTATAGGGTTTTGAGCTTAGTGTTTTTTTGGTTGAGGGGTTTTTGGATCTTTTTGGGCTTTAAAGGGTTAAGTGTTTCTTAGGGTTTTTAGTTTAAGGCTTAGGTTGTTTTTTGTGTTTTTTTAGGTGTAGTGTTCAAAAAAATTTAGGATTCAGTTTTTAGAGCTTAGGGTTTTGTAGGGGTTTAAAATTGTTTGTAGGGTTTATTTTAGGGTTTATAGGATTTAATGTGTTTTAAGGTTAACGGTTTAGGATTTTTAGTGTTTTAGGTTTAGGATTTAAGGTTTTAGGTTAGGGTTTAGGATTTAAGTCTTAGGGATTTTTTAGGTTTAGGGCTTTAGGTTAAGGTTTTTATCTATGTTTTTAGGGTTTAGGGATTTGGTTTTTTAGGTTTATATAGGTTTAGGATTTAGGGCTTACGATTTTTTTATGGTTTAGAATATACGATTTAGGGCTTTATAGGGTTTAGAGCTTAGAGTTATTTAGGTTTGAGGATTTTTGGGATTTTTGTGGGTTAAGTGTTTATTAGGGTTAGGGCTTAGAGTTTTTTTTGTGTTTTTTATGTTGAGGGTTTACGGATTTTAGGATTTAGGGTTTAGAGCTTAGGATTTTGTTGGGGTTTTAAATGGTTTTTAGTGTTTATTTTAGGGTTTATAGGATTTAGGGTTTCTTAAGGTTTGGGGTTTTAAGTTTAGGATTTAGGGTTTTAGGTTAGGGTTTAGGGATTAGGGCTTTTTGGGTTTACAGTTTTATGTTAAGGGTTTTATCTAGGTTTTTAAAGTTTAGGGCTTTGGGTTTTTTAGATTATATTTTTTTAGGGTTTTATAGGTTTAGGGTTTAGGGCTTAGTTTTTTTTTTGTGTTTTTAGGGTTTAGCATACACGATTTAGGGCTTTATAGGATATAGAGAGTTTTTTAGGTTCAAGGGTTTTTGGGTTTTTAAGGTTAACTTTTTCTTAGGTTGTTTTAGGGTTTAGGGTTTAGGGCTTAGGGTTTTATTGTGTTTTTTAGGTTTAGTGTTTATGGATTTTTAGGGTTTAGGGTTTAGAGCTTAGAGTTTTGTAGATGTTTTAAATGGTTTTTAGGGTTTATTTCAGGGCTCATAGGACTTAGGATTTAGGGTTTATTAGGGTTTTAGGTTTAGGATTTTGGATTTTAGGTTAGGGTTTAGGGTTAAAGCTTTGGGTTTTTTTAGGTTTAGGGATTTAGGTTAAGGGTTTTATCTAGGCTTTTAGGGTTTAGTTCTTTGGGTTATTTAGGTCATAGTTTTCCTGGGTTTTATATGTTTAGGATTTAGGGCTTAGCAATTTTTTTTTGTGTTGTTTAGGATTTAGCATATACGGTTTAGGGCTTTATAGGGTTTAGATCTTTGAATTTTTTTAGGTTTATGGGAGTTTGGAATTTTTAGGGTTTTTAAGGTTTCAGTGTTTGTTATGGGTTTTTAGACTTCAGAGTTTAGGCCTTACGGGTTTTTTCATATATTTTAGGTTTAGGTTTTACGGATTTTAAGATTCAGAGTTTAGAACTTATGGTTTTGTAGTGTCTTAAATAGCTTCTAGGGTTTATTTTAGGGTTTATAGGATTGAGGGTTTCTTCAGGTTTAGTGTTTAGGGTTTCTTAGGTTTTTAGGTCTAGGATTTAAGGTTTTAGGTTAGGATTTAGGGTATAGGGCTTAGAGATTTTTTAGGTTTAGGGTTTAGGGCATAGAGATTTTTTAGGTTTAGGGTTTAGGGCTTAGAGATTTTTTAGGTTTAGGGTTTTAGGTTAAGAGTTATATTTAGCTTTTTAGGGTTTAGGGATTTGGGGTTTTTAGGGGTTATATGTTTAGGGTTTAGGAGGTAGGGTTTTTCTTGTGTGTTTTTAGGATTTAGCTTATGCGATTTAGAGCTTTATAGGGCTTAGAGCTTAGAGTTTTTTTAGGTTTAGGATTTTTTGGATTTTTCAGGGTTTTTAAGTGTCACGACCCAGGGTACCCCTTAGACATAAAATGGCGTAGTTGACCCTGAAGGGGTTGCAGACAAGCCCTTAGCACATTCTTAACATAATATAATAGAAAATATGGGAAAATAATAACTTTTACAATCAAAGTCATTTCATAACAAAAGAAGCGGTAGTCTTTACTAAACCTTTTTCTCAAACCATCTAACACAATACTTGAATAAAACTTCTGCCCATACAAAGTGTAACACATAAAGAAATGGCATCAAGGAACTTAATGGGTTTGTCCTCGAAGCTATGAGGACTCACCAATTCTTCAACTCTTCTTGATCCTTGGAAACCTAGCCTTCAAAGCAACTCAATCTCCTCAATCCTACATTTTATTAGAATGTAGGCAATATGCGTTAGTACAAAATGTACCAAGTATGAAACCTAACATACAACATAAGAGAATATCAAATGGTTAGTCATAAGACATAAGCATAAGAGATAATAACATGGTCAATCAACATAGCCATAGAATAACCATCAACACAAATATCATATAAACATAAGTCAACATAAGATATATTTAATGAGCATTGGTGATACATCATGTTCATGGCATAGTTTTTACTTAGACTTCCATGGTTACATACTTCAACCTTAAGTCCTTCATGTTACAAGAAAACTACTTCACAAGCCACCTCCAAGTATACTTGTGCAATGCAAGGATAGCATCCCATACTACCATCCAAGCTAAGTACCTCTCTTTGGTCATTCTTGGGCATAGACCACCTTCACACTCAAGACTTAGGTCTTCATGTCATCTTAATTAAAATCTATGTACAAGGTCAACTCTTAAGCTTGTCCATTCCATAAGGGTACCATACTTCTAAGTAACCCCAAGACACACTTGTGCAATGCATGAAAGGCATTCCATACTACCCTTCGCACTAAGCATACCCTTGAAGTCATCCTAGTCATATTCACCCTACTTTGGCCTCATTATTAGCTTAACTCTCATAACTAAGGGAATCTCTCACCTTTAGTCAACTATAACTAGGAAAGGCAACTCTAGCCTAATCCTATCTCAAGACTTCTTTTTAGTGACCCTAAGAAGTACTACCTTTAGGTCGTCATGCTAACACTTCTTGGTTTGGAACCTAGTTCCTTTCTTTAACTTTAGAACACTATGATGTATTTTATTAAGTAAGTCTTAGTTCAATTATGCTTTAGAACACTATGAGATACTTTTCAAGCATGTCTTAGTTCATAGGATATGGAGATTGCTACTAAGAACCTTAACTCCACTATGTGAAGGTTCCCATCTCATGAGACCTAACTTTGGGACAACCCACACTCTACTACGTAAGAGTTCCCCATTTTACATGGATAGACCTCACATCAACTAGGTGTGGCTCTCCTTTCTTCTTGGAGTCTGGACCCTATCTTGTGTGACACTCCATCTCATTGTCAATATCCACTTGGAGCCAAGCATACACCCCAAGGTTTACTTGTTAAGCCTTGCTTAACACTCGTCTCTCATGAAGGAGGTCCTTGACTACCAATCTATGCTCAAGTGATTCTATCACTTTCATCTATCAAGCATTCATAAGGTAGGTTAGGCAAGTATAGGCCTTTCACCATAATTCAACCTATTAGACTTCTATTCTCTTTTATACTTTACTCTTAAAGCATTAGCAACACTAGGTAATCACATTTGCTTCACCCTAAAACCCTAGCTATTAGGATCACAACCATACTCTCAAGGTTTATTTGTTAATCTCTTCTTTATACCTAGATTTCAATATTTGATCACATTCTTCATTACTAGGTGATTCTAGCCTTAATTGATCAAAAAGGTTAAATTCTAACTTTACAAGTCAAGATCAATCCTATACAGTAGAGTCTAGTTCAATTCATGATTATATGGTCCTAACTTTGATCAATTTCAACACTTAACATTGAATTAGGAAGATCACATATGAACCTTCAACTTTGCCTCTAATGGCATAAACCCACAAAGATCACATTCATCAATTTAGATTAGGGTTCATCAATCAAAGACAATTCAATCATAATATCATCAAACAAAGACAATTCAATCATAATTGGGTGATATCCACTAGATTGGAATCACAGACAAGCCCTACCCACAATGCAATCACAACCCTAGCCATAATTGGGTTTTTGAGTTCACAATTGAGGGGAATCTATGGGGAATTTATGGGTGGAAGAAACCATGTATGAATAAGCTTCACATACCTTCAATCAAAGCCCCAAACAAATCTTTAATCAATGGTGAAAATCGCCCTAAGCTGCTGCCCCAACTTCCTTTCTTTTTCTTCTTCTAGAGAGGGGATTTCTTGGTGAGTAATTTGGGGGTCTTTAGATGAATGATTTAAAGTGATTAGTTTAGGGTCTATTAAATATTTATAGGAGGTAAATTAACTAACTAATCTCCCCTCCTAACCCCTAAACTAACCCCTAAACACTAACTTAAAAACTAAAACAGAAAAACTGGCAGCACCTATGACTTGACCATCTACGGACTGTAGATTGATCTACTGTCCGTGGTTTGGAGTCTTGGATTTGGTCAGAGACTCATATTTTTCAGGCCTAATCCACGCCCATGACCTACGGGGCGTAGGTTGATCTAAGGGGCGTGGATTGCAATCGTAGGCCACAAGTTTTGACAGTTTTGGGGGACTCCTCAAGGACATCTTGGGTGGTCCTAGGGGAGTTGTACCCGGATGTTTAACCGCTAAATATGATATTCCAAGTACGGGAGCCATTTATTTTGATTTTAACCCTCATACGACACTCCAAACCTCACCCACAAAGGCTCTAGAACTCACTAGTTCAACTAACTAAAACATGTGGTGTTACATTAAGGATTAAGAGTTTCTTAGTATTTTTTAGGGTTTAGGATTTAGGGCTTAGTATTTATTTTTTTTGTGTTTTTTATGTTAAGGGTTTACGGATTTTTAGGATTTAGAGTTTAGAGCTTAGGATTTTGTAGAGGTTACAAATGGGTTTTCGGATTAATTTTAGGTTTTATAAGATTCACGGTATCTTAAGGTTTAGGGTTTATGGTTTCTTAGGGTTTGAGATTTAGGATTTAGGGTTTAGGTTAGGGTTCAGGGATTAAGGTTTAGGGCTTAAGGTATTTTAGGTTTACGTATTTAGGTTAAGGGTTTATCTAGGGTTTTAGGGTTTAAGGCTTTGGGTTTTTTGGGTTATTGGTTTTTAAGGTCTTATAAGTTTCGGTATTAGGTCTTAGTGTTTTTTTGTATTCTTTAGGATTTAGCATATATGATTTAGGGCTTTATTGGGTTTAGAGCTTAGAGTTTTTTTAGGTTTAGGGGTTTTTGGGATTTTTTGGGTTTAGGATTTAGGGCATAGGTTTTTTTTGTGTTTTTTAGGTTTAAGGTTTAGAGATTAGGGTTTTTGTAGGGGATTTAAATGGTTTTAGGGTTTATTTTACGGTTTATAGGATTTAGGATTTTTTTAGGTTTAGGGTTTAGGGTTTCATAGGGTTTTAGGTTTAGGATTTAGCATTTTAAGTTAGGCTTTAGGGTTTTAGGTTAGGGTTTAGGGTTTAGGGCTTATAATTTTTTTAGAGTTAGGATTTTATCTAGGGTTTTAGGGTTTAGGGCTTTGGGTTTTTTCTGTTAAAGTTTTTTAGGGTTTTATAGGTTACGATTTAGGGCTTAGTGTCCTTTTTTGTTTTTTAGGGTTTAGAATATACGATTTAGGGCTTTATCAGGTTTAGAGCTTAGAGTTTTTTAGGTTTAGGGGTTTTGGAGTTTTAGGGTTTTTAAGTGTTACATGTTTATTAGGATTTTTTTGGGTTTAGGGTTTTGGTCTTAGGATTTTTTATTGTGTTTTTTAGGTTTAGGTTTAACGGATTTTTATGATTTAGAGTTTAGAGCTTTATAGGGTTTTGTAGGGGTTTCAAATTTTTTTTAGGTTTTATTTTTGGGTTTATAGGATTTAGGGTTTCTTAAGGTTTAGGGTGTAGGGTTTCTTAGGGTTTTAAATATAGATAGGGTTTAGGGCTTAGGGCTTTTTTAGGTTTAGGGTTTTAGGATAAGGGTTTTCTCTAGGTTTTTAGGGTTTAGGGCTTTGAGTTTTTTTGGTTATGGTTTTTTATGGTTTTATAGGTTTAGGGTTTAGGGCTTAGGTTTTATGTGTTTTTCGGGGTTTAGCATATACGATTTAGGGATTTTCAGGGTTTAGAGCTTAAAGTTTTTTAGGTTTAGGAGTTTTTGGGTTATTTAGGGGTTTTAAGGGTGTAGGGTTTTTTTTTTGTGTTTTTTAGGTTTAGGGAATACGGAATTTAGGATTCAGGATTTAGAGCTTAGGGATTTGAAGGGGTATTAAATGGTTTTTAGAGTTTATTTTAGGGTTTATATGATTTAGGGTTTCTTAAGGTTTTGGGCTTATGATTTATTAGGGTTTTAGGCTTAGGATTTAGGGCCTTTAGGTTAGGGTTTAGAGTTTAGGGCTTAGGATTTGTTTTAGGTTTGGGTTTTAGGTTATGGGGTTAATCTAGGTTTTTAGGGTTTAGGTCTTTGGGTAATTTAGGTAAAGGTTTTTTAGGGTTTTATATGTTTAGGGTTTAGGGCTTAGGTTTTTTTTTTTGTGCTTTTAGGGTTTAGAATATACGATTTAGGGGTTTATAGGGTTTAGAGCTTAGAGTTTTTTTAGGTTTAGGGTTTATGAATATTTATGAATAAGGGTTTAGAGCTTAGGATTTTTTTGGGTTTGTAAATGGTTTTTAGGCTTTATATGATTTAGGGTTTTTCAAGGTTTAGGGTTTTAGGTTTAGGATTTATGGTCTTAGGTTAGGGTTTAGGGTTTAGGGCTTAGGGTTTTAAGATTTTTTAGGTCTAGGTTTCTAGGGTTTAACATATACAATTTAGTTCTTCATATGGTTCAGGGCTTAGAGTTTTTTAGGTTTAGGGGTTTTATGTTGTTTTAGGTTTAGGGTTTACGGATATTTAGGAATAAATAAGGGCTTAGAGCTTAGGGTTTTATATGGATTTTAAATGGTTCTTAGGGTTTATCAGATTTAGAGTTTCTTAAGGTTTAGGGTTTAAGTTTTCTTAGAGTTTTAGGTTTAGGATTTAGAGTGTTAGGTTAGGGTTAAGGGGTTTAGGGGTTATGGTTTTTTTAGGTTTTCTATTTTAGGTTAAGGGTTTTATCTAGGTTTTTAGGGTTTAGGGCTTTGAGTTTTTTAGGTTACATTTTTTTAGGGTTTTATAGGTTTAGGTTTTAGGGCTTATGGTTTTTTGTGTTTTTTGGAGTTTATCATAATACTATTTAGGGATTTATAGTGTTTAGATCTTAGAGTTTTTTAGGTTTAGAGGTCTTTGAGTTTTTAAAGCTTAAGTATTTCGTAGGCTAGTTTAGGGTTTAGGATATTTTAGGGGTTTTAAATGGTTTTTAGGGTTTATTTCAAGGTTCGTAGGACTCTTAGGATTTTAGGTTAGGGGTTAGATTTTAGGGTTTAAAGCTTTTCGGTTTTTTTATGTTTAAGGATTAGGTTAAGAGTTTTATTATCATGACCCAAGGGTACACCCTAGATGTAACATGGCGTAGATGACATCGAAGGGGTATCATAAAGGAAAGGTGATCAAATCCTTGATGCTGTGTGAACTCAGCAAGTCTTCAACTCCTTGCACTTCTAGAAACCTATCCTCAAGAATGGAACTCAAAATCGCCGAACCCTACATTAGATGAGAATGTAGGAAAGAGTATGTATTAGTACAACAGTAGTAAATATGATAGCTAGAATAATATCATTAAAGCAAAACATAAGGGTTAATCAACATATGACATATGTCATTATCATAAGAGATAATTCATGAAACATAAACTATAAGCATAAGAGACAATATCATAATCATAAGCATAATCTCCAACATAGGCATCATATAAACATTAGTCAACCCTTAGTCTTTCATATCATAAGATAACTACTTCTCAAGTAACCTCAAAGCATACTTGTGCAATGCATGGATGAGACCCCAAAATCCCACCCACACTAAGTACAACTTTGAAGTCATCATATCATACTTACCATCTTAGGCTCTCATCCTTAGCTTACTTCTCATAGATAAGGGAATCTCTCACCTTAAGTTAATCATAACAAAGAAGGCATGTATAGCACAATCCTATCTAAACATATATCATACAAAAGAAACACTTTCTAGGTAACCTTACGTAATACTTTTGTAAGGTATGAATAAGACCTCATAATCCTATCCATACTAAGTACCACTTTAGGTCCTCGTACTCATACTTCTTAGTTAGGGACTCGTCCCTCTTTTAAAGCATTAGAACACTAGGAAGTACTTCTTTAAGTCCATCTTAGTTCCTTTTCTTTATTATCTTGAACACTATCAGATACTTCACTAAGCATGTCTAAATTCATGATTCTTTATGAACACTATGAGATACTTTATTAAGCATGTCTACGTTTATTATGCTTTTGAACACTTGGAGATACCTATTTAAGTATGTCTTAGTTTATTGGATGAGGATATTTTTACTAGAAACCCCGACTTCTCTATGGGAAGGATTCCATCTCATGAGACCTACTTTTGGGAAAACTAGGACTCTACTATGTGAGAGTTTCCCCTTTACTTTGGAAGCTCGGACTCAAATTGGTGTGAGCATCCTCTCTTCTTGGAGACCCAGACCTGACTATGTGTGAGCTTCCTTCTCATTGTCAATATCCATTAGGGCCAAGCATACAACCCTTAGACTCATTATTAAGCCTTACTTAACTCAAGACTTATGGGGGGATGTACTTGACAACCAAACCATGTTTCAAGTGATTCTATCACTTTATGCATTCAAACATTCATAAGGTAGATGAGGTGGGTAAAGTCCTTCCACAACAATGATAAGTACTAGTCTACCATTCTTATATAGGCTTCACTCTCAAAGCCACTACAAGCATAATTCAACATATTAGATTTACTCTCAAAGACCTAGAATTCTACCTTCATGACTTCAAGCCTTTCTCTCAAAGCTTTAGTTCTTACAATCATCATAAATACATAGATTTTGAGGCCTTCTATTCACATGATTCATTTTTAAGTGATTCTAGTCATATTTCATCATAAAGGTTCAATATCAAGCTTTATAAGTAATGGTCCATCACATATACTATAATCTAGTTCAACTCATGTCTACTTGCTTTTAGTCTTGAACAATTACTATAGACATCATCAATTTTAGAAGATCATCTCTAAGTCTTCAATTTCCCTTTTAAGGCACAAACCCACATTCCTACAATTTCATCAATTAAATCACATAATATCATCATAATAGCATGATTCAATAATAAATCAATCATAAAAAAGTACTATCCACTCAATTGGAATCATACTCAAATTAACCCACAATATTGGAAGGAACCCAAACTTGAAATGGGGATTTCATCTTCACAATTGGGGGATATCTAGGGGGCTCCATAGATGGAAGAATCCATGGATGAATAAGCTATCATACCTTGATTATAAAGAACTCAAAAACCTTGCAACAATGGAGAAATTTAACCTAGCTTGCTTCTCTTCTTCTTCTTCTTCTTCTTTAATTTCTAGAGAGAGAATTTCTTGGAGGGATTTGAGTTCTTTTGGGTGAATTGAAATAATGACTAGGATCAATGTATTTAGGGGTATAATAGCTTCATATATGTGGTCTAATATCTATTAAAACAACGCCACTTAACCCCTAATTAATTCTAGAACCTTCCCTTAACACCCCAACTTAACTGACCTAAGGACCTCACTGCCCCGGCCCACGAGACCACACCCACGGGCTGTGAGTCCATTCACGTTCCGTGCTGGTCATACGTGGATGGAGTTCTTCAGGTACACATGTTGGGGTCCTGAGCCACGACCCCTTCCCACAGGGCATGGGTCCATCTACTGAGCGTGAGTCCTTCCTTAGGTGGTCCTCCTCAAGGACCCTTTGTTGGTCCTTCAGGAGTCGTACCTTGACGCCCTAACCCTAAATCCTTTATTCTATGTTTGGGAATTCAATTCTACGACCCTAACACTTACGTCAAGCTCTAGTTGACCTACAAAACTACAAGGTGTACCAATATCTCTCCCTTGGGAAATTTTGTCCTCGAATGACACTCTAGGCACTTCTTAAGCTCACAACTCTAGACTAGCAACCCATCATGCATACAACTCATATAAATGCACACAAACAAAGAGGAAAAATTCAACTCCAATCTAAACATACTCAACACACACTCACGGAGCCTATAAGCAATTTACTCTCAAAACAATTTTTCAATGAGGAATCTTTCAACTCCATACGAAGGCATGATTATTAAGTCATCTCATGAAGTCTATAGGCAACTTATACTCAATGCACTACAACATGAGGAAAAAAACAATGCACATACATCATTTCTATCAAGACCTAAGCTCTTTCATGAACATGCACATAAGGAAATCATGGAAACACATAGACACACAATTACCTTGCTATCTAAGCACACCATCTCCCCCTTGGGAGTAAGCCCATACGAACTCTTCTAAACATCATTCATACTAAAGACACTTCCAAGTCTAACATATCAAGTCACAAAAGACTAAAAAATACCAGAATCTAATAAAGCATGCAACAAATACCGGTAGTCACATAAGGAGGTCACTCTTGTTAATTTCTATCTTGGAGGATATAGAACCTATTCTTCTTTTGAGAATTCTCATCCGGACCACTAGTGGCAATTTTCTATCCTCCCTTCCCTTAGCCTTAAGCCTTGGGCAATCTGTCATTTTGTGCCCACTCTTTCCACAACCATAACAACCCTCCATGCCGGCTAGGAACTTACCATGGTGATTCCTCCCACACTTGGTGCAAGTAGGCTTAGGTAATGGAGACCCACTACCTTTCTCTTTGTCAAACCTAGGGGTATTGGGAGAATCATGGCTCGAATTGCTTTGTTTAAGCTTAGATCTACCTTTTCCATCTGACTTAGCATTGGAGAAGTTCCCATCACTGGTCTTAGCCCTTTTTGCCTCCCTATTCGTGTCCTTGAGTTTATCTTCCTCCATTTGTTAGGCAAACACCATAATACATGAGATATCAATATTATTATAGAGCATTGATGTACCACATTCTTTTGCTACCATATCGGACACTCCCGTCCAGAACCTACTGATCCAGTCCCTCGAATTCACCACCATAAATGGAGCATACTTGGATAGTTCGGTGAATTTCAAGGCATACTCCTTAACACTCATGCTACATTGCTCAAGGTTAATAAATTCTTCTACCTTAGCTTCCCTCATCTCTTGGTGAAAGAACTTATCAAGAAACACTTGTTTGAACACTTCCCACTCTATTGGGTCCGCTCCTACCGGCCTAGCATCATTCTATTGATCATACCATATTTGAGAAACATCCTTCAATTGGTAAGTGGCTAGTTCTGCCTTTTCTATCGAAGTTGCTCCCATGATAGCTAACACCTTATACACCTCATCTATAAGCACTTTAGGGTCTTTCTCCACTTTGGAGCCACAAAACTCTGGAGGTTTCATTCTTATAAACTCCCTCACTCTTAAAGCCACGGAAATCACATTAGGGTTCACCGGAGCTACCATTTGTCTATTGAATTGAGCCATCACTGCTTGAGCTTGACTAGTAAAAGCTTGGGCCAACATTTGGAAACCTGACCTAATCTCCGCATTTGACATATTCTCCCCTATAGGGTCAATGGGAGCTTGAGCAGGATCTTGGGGTGGAACTTTGAGAGGAACCTCTTGATCCACATTGCCTTCCTCATCTCTCCTAGCATTTGCCTTTAAATTAGCCATACCCTAAAAAACATAGGGCATGGATTAGGAAAAATACCTAATAGAGCCAAACTCTATGGCATGACTTAGAGAATGAAGAAGTTAAGTTTCCTAAACATCCGATAGCCTCCTATTTATAAATGTGGCGCACTTCACATTTATGAACAAGACTCTACTAGAAGTGGTTTGAGACATCCTAGAACCATTCTAAACCTTGTGCTTTGATTACCAAGTTTGTCACGACTCAAGGGTACACCCTAGATGTAACATGGTGTACTTACCATGAAGGGGTCTAATAAAAGACCTTAGCATATAATAACATAAGATAATAGAAAAGTGCAAATTTTTTTATAACATTTCCATACGATCAAAGTCTTTATAAAAGCAAAGCGGAAGTCTTACTAAACTTGTCTCAAACCATCCAATAAAACTATGAATACTCTTGGGTCACAACCCATACAATAGTCTCAAAACATGAAAATAAAAGACATAAGAAAAGGTGATCAAATCCTCGATGCTATGAGGACTCACCAAGTCTTCAACTCCTTGCACTTCTAGAAACCTATCCTCAATAATCGAACTCAAAATCGCCAAACCATACATTTGAAAAGAATGTAGGTAGGAGTATGCGTTAGTACAAAAGTACTAAATATGACAGCTAGCATAATATCATAAGAGAAAAACATAAGGGTTAGTCAACATAAGCCATATGCCATAATCATACGTGATATTTCATGAAACATAAACTATAAGCATAAGACACAATATCATAATTATAAGCATAATCTCCAACACAGGCATCATATAAGCATTAGTAAACCCTTAGTCTTTCATATCATAAGAGAACTACTTCTCAAGTAACCTCAAAGCATACTTGTGTAATGCATGGATGAGACCCCATAATACCACCCACACTAAGTACAACTTTTAAGTCATCATAATCATACTTACCAACTTAGGATCTCATCCTTAGCTTATTTCTCATAGACAAGGAAATCTATAACCTTAAGTCAACCATAACAAGGAAGACATGTATAACACAATCCTTTTTAAACATACATCATACAAGAGAAACACTTTCTAGGTAACCTTAAGTCATACTTGTGCAAGGCATGAATAAGACCCCATAATCCTACCCATACTAAGTACCACTTTAGGTCCTCATACTCAAACTTCTTAGTTAGGGACTAGTCCCTCTATTAAAGCATTGGAACACTAGGAAGTACTTCTTTAAGTCCATCTTAGTTCCTTTTCTTTATTATCTTGAACACTATCAGATACTTCACTAAGCATGTCTAAGTTCATGATTCTTTATGAACACTATGAAATACTTTATTAAGCATGTCTAAGTGCATAATGCTTTTGAACACTTGGAGATACTTATTTAAGTATGTCTTAGTTCATTGTATAAGGATATTTTTACTAGAAACCCCGACTTCTGTGTATGAAGGCTTCCATCTCGTGAGACCTACTTTTGGAAAAACCCAGACTCTGCTATGTGCTAGTTCCCCCTTTACTTTGGAAGCTCGGACTCAAATAGGTGTGAGCATCCTCTCTTTTTGGAGACCTAGACCCGACTATGTGTGAACTTTCTTCTCATTGCCAATATCCATTAGGGCTAAGCATACACTCCTTAGACTCATTATTAAGCCTTACTTAACTCATGACTCATGGAGGGATGTCCTTGACAACCAAACCCTGTTTCAAGTGATTCTATCACTTTATGCATTCAAACATTCATAAGGTAGATGAGGTGGGTAAAGTCCTTACACAACAATGATATCTACTAGTCTACCATTCTCATAAAGGCTTCACTCTCAAAGCCACTACAAGAATAATCAACATATAAGCTTTACTCTCAAAGACCTAGAATTCTAACTTTATGACTACAATCCTTAGTCTCAAAGCTTTACTTCTTACAATCATCATGCATACCTAGATTTCAAGGCATTATAATCAGATGCTTCATTATTAATTCTAGTCATATTTCATCATAAATGTTCATTCTCAAGGTTTACAAGTCATTATCCATCACATATACTATAATCTAGTTAAACTCATGTCTACTTGCTTTTAGTATTGAACAATTACTAAATACATCATCAATTTTAGAAGATCATCTCTAAGTGTTCAATTTCCCTCTTTAAGATACAAACCCACATTACTCCAATTTCATCAATTAACCTAGGGTTAGTCATGGAAAAAACATAATATCATCATAATAGAATGATTCAATACTAAATCATTCATAAACAAGTACTCTCCACTCAACTTAACCCACAATATTGGAAGGGATCCTAACTTGAATTGGGGATTTTATCTTCACAATTGGAGGATATTTAGGGGGCTCCATAGATGGAAGAATCCATGTATGAATAAGCTATCATACCTTGATTATAAAGCCCTCACAAAGCTTGCAACAATGGAGGAATTTGACCTAGCTTGCTTCTCTTCTTCTTCCTCTTTACTTTCTAGAGAGAGAATTTCTTGGAGGGAATTGGGTTCTTTTGGGTGAATTGAAATAATGACTAGGATTAATGTATTTAGGGTCTAATAGCATTATATAGGTGGTATAATCACTATTAAAACGACACCACTTAACTGCTAATTAATTCTAGAACCTTTCCTTAACCTCCACCTTAACCGGCCTAAGGACCTCACAGCCCCAACCAATGAGACGACGCCCACCCACGATCTGTGCTTGTCATCCGTTGATGGGGTTCTATAGCTCCAAATTTTGTGGTCTTTACCCACGACCCCTTCCGATAGGGCGTGGGTCAATCTACTTAGCGTAAGTCCTTCCGTAGGTGGACTATTTTGGGCAGTTTCTAGGGGCTGTTTTAGGGTCCTCCTCAAAAACCCTTGGTTTGTCCTTGGGGAGTCGTACCTTGACGCCCTAACCCTAAAACCTTTATTCCAAATTTGGGAAGTCAATTCTATGACCCTAACACTCACGTCAAGCTTTAGTTGACCTACTAAACTACAAGGTGTAACAATATCTCCCCCTTGGGAACGTTCGTCCTCGAATGAAACTCTAGGCACTTCTTAAGGTCACAACTCTAGACTAGCAACCCATCATACATGCAACTAATCTAAATGCACACAAACAAAGAAGAAAATGTTAGGTTAAGGTTTTTCAGGGTTTTATCTAGGTTTTTAGGGTTTAGGGCTTTGGGATTTTTCGGTTAACATTTTTTAGGGTTTTATAGGTCTAGGGTTTAGGGCATAGAGTTGTTTTGTGTTTCTTAGGATTTAGCATATATGATTTAGGGCTTTATAGGGTTTAGAGATTAAAGTTTTTTTATTTTTAGGGGTTTTTGGGTTTTATTTTTAATGTTTTTAAGGATTAAGTGTTTCTTAGGGTTTAAGATTTAGTTCTTAGGGTATTTTTGTGTTTTTTAGGTTTAGGGTTTACGGATTATTAGGATTTAAGGTTTAGAGCTTAGCATTTTATAGGAGTTTTAAATGGTTTTTTGGGTTAATTTTAGGGTTTATAGGATTTAGGGTTTCTTTAGGTTTAAGTTTTAGGGTTTTCTAGGGTTTTAGGTTTAGAATTTAAGGTTTTAGGTTAGGTTTAGGTTTTAGAGTTTAGGGCTTAGGGTTTTTTAAGTTTAGGGCTTTAGGTTAAGGGTTTTATCTCAGTTTTTATGGTTTTGGGTTTTTGGGTTAAGATTTTTTAGGGATTTATAGTTTTAGGGTTTAAGGCTTAGGGTTTTTTTTTTATGGATTTATCATATACTCTTTAGGGCTTTATAGGGTTTAGAGCTTAGAATTTTTTTGGGTTTAGGTGTTTTTGGATTTTTTAGGGTTTTTAAAAATTAAATGTCTCTTAAGATTTTTTAGGGTTTAGGAGTTAGGGTTTAATGCTTAGGATTTTGTAGGGGGTTTAAATGGTTTTTAAGGTTTTATCTAAGTTTTTAGGGTTTAGGGCTTTAGGATTTTCAGGTTAAGGTTTTCAGGGTTTTATAGGTTCAGGGTTTAGGGCTTAGGTTTTTTTTTTTGTGTTTATTAGGATTTAGCATATACCATTTAGGTCTTTATAGGGTTTACAACTTAGAGTTTTTTTTAGGTTTAGGGGTTTTTGGGTTTTTTAGGGTTTTTAAGGATTAATTGTTTCTTAGGGTTTAGGATTTTGGGCATAGGGCTTTTTTGTGTTTTCTAGGTTTAGAGTTTACGGATTTTTAGGATTTACGATTTAGAGCTTAGAGTTTTGTAGCGGTTTAAATGTTTTTTTTTGGATTAATATTAGGGTTTATAAGATTTAGGGTTTCTTAAGGTTTAAGTTTTTGGGTTTCTTAGGGTTTTAGGTTTACGATTTAGGGTTTTAGGTTAGGGTTTTTGGGTTTAAGGTTTTTTAGGGTTTAGGGCTTAGGTTTTTATTTATTTATTAAGATTTAGAATATATGATTTAGGGCTTTATATGGTTAAGAGCTTAGAGTTATTTTAAGTTTAGGGGTTTGTTTTAGGGTTCTTACAGATTAAGTGTTTCTTAGGATATTTTAGGATTTAGGATTTAGGTCTTAAGGTGTTTTTATGTTTTTTAGGTTTAGGGTTTAGAGCTTAGAGTTTTGTAGGGGGTTTAGATGGTTTTTAGGGTTTTATCTAGGTTTTTAGGGTTTAGGGCTTTGGGATTTTCTGGTTAAGGTTTTTTGGGGTTTTATATGTTTAGAGTTTAGGGCTTTTTTGGGATTTTAGGGTTTTAAAGGGTTAAGTGTTTCGTACGGTTTTTTAAGTTTTAAGACTTAGGGTTTATGGTTTTTTCTTTTTGTTTTTTATGTTTAGGGTTTATGAATTTTTAGGAATAAAGGTGTAAAACTTAGGGTTTTGTAGGGGTTTTAAATGGTTTTTAGGGTTTCTAGGATTTAGGGTTTAGGGTTTTAGATTTAGGATTTAAGTTTTAGGGCTTAGGATTTTTCAGGTTTAGGGTTTTTGGTTAAGAATTTTGTCTAGGTTTTTAGGGTTTAGGGCTTTGGGTTTTTTAGATTAATCTTTTTTAGGATTTTATAGGTTTAGGGCTTGGGGTTTTTTTGTATTTTTTTAGGGTTTAGCATATATGATTTAGGGCTTTATAGGGTTGAGAGCTTAGAGTTTTTAGGTTTAGGGGTTCTTGGGGTTTTAAGGTTTTTAAGTGTTAAGTTTTTTTTAGGGTTTGGTAAGATTTAGCATTTAGGGCTTTGTTTTTTTGTGGTTTATAGGTTTAGAGTTTATGGATTTTTAGGATTTAAGGTTTAGAGCGTAGGATTTTGTAGAGGATTTAAATGGGTTTTAGGGTTTATAGGATTTAGGGTTCATAAAGTTTAAAGTTTAGGGTTTCTTAGGGTTTTAGGTTTAGGATTTAAGGTTCTAGGTTAGGGTTTATGGTTTTTGTCTTAAGGTTTTCTTAGGTTAAGGGTTTTAGGTTAAGGGTTTTATCTAGGCATTCAGGGTTTAGGGCTTTGAATTTTTTAGGTTAAGGTTTTTTCTATTGTTATGGGTTAATGGTTTAGAGCTTAGGTTTTTTTTTTTATGTTTTTTGGAATTTAGCATATACGATATAGGGCTTTATAGGCTTTAGAGCTTATAAATTTTTAGGTTAAGGGGTTTTTTAGGTTTTTAAAGGTTAAGTGTTTCTTAGGGTTTAGGGTATAGGGCTTAGGGTTTTTTGTGTTTTTTAAGTTTAGGGTTTCTAGATAATTAGGAATAAGGGTTTAGAGATTAGTGTTTTGTAGGGGTTTTAAATGGTTTTTAGGGTTTCTTTTAGTCTTTATATGATTTAGGTTTTCCTAAGGTTTAGGGTTTAGGGTTTCTTACGATTTTAGGTTTAGGTAGGGTTTAGGGCTTAGGATTTTTTTAGGTTTAGGGTTGTAGCATTAGGGTTTTATCTAGGTTTTTAGGATTTAGGATATACAATTTAGGGCTTTATAGTGTTTTGAGCTTAGAGTTTTTTTGGTTTTTGGGTTTTTTGAGGGTTCTTAAGGGTTATGTGTTTTTTAGGTTTAGGGTTTACAGATTTTTAGGTTTTAGGGTTTAGAGGTTAGGGTTTTCTAAGGGTATAAATGGTTTTTAGGGCTTATAGTATTTAGGGTTTCTTAAGGTTTAGGGTTTATGATTTCTTAGGGTTTTAGGCTTAGGATTTAGGGTTTTAGTTTAAGGTTTAGACTTTAGGGTTTTTTTAGGTATAGGGTTTTAGGTTAAAGGTTTTATCTAGGTTTGTAGGGTTTATGGCTTATAGTTTTTTAAGTTAATATTTTATAGTGTTTTATAGGTTTAGGATGTAGGTTTTAGGGTTTTTTTTTGTGATATTTTAGGGTTTAGCATATATAATTTAGGGCTTTATAGCGTTTAGGAGTTTTTGTGTGCTTTTAGGGTTTTAAGGTTAAGTGTTTCTTAAAGTTTTTTAGGGTTTAGGGTTTAGAGCTTAGGGTTTTGTAGGGGGTTTAAATTATTTTTAGGGTTTATTTTAGGGCTTATAGGATTTGGGTTTCTTAAGGTTTAGGGTTTTAGGTTTAGGATTTAGGGTTTTAGGTTTAGGATTTCTTAAGGTTTAGGGTTTTTTAAGGTTTTAGGTTTAGGATTTGGGTTTTTAAGGTTAATATTTTTTAGGATTTGATAGTTTTAGGGTTTAGGGCATAGGTTTTTTTGTGTTTTTTAGGGTTTAACATATACGATTTAGGGCTTTATAGGGTTTAGAGCTTAGTGTTTTTTAGGTTTAGGGGTTCTTGGGGTTCTTGGGGTTTTTAGGGTTTAGGGTTTAGAACTTAGTTTTTTTGTGTGTTTTAGGTTTAGGGTTTACGGATTTTTAGGATTTAGGGTTTAGAGCTTAGGGTTTTTTTGGGGTTTTAAATGGGTTTTAGGGTTTATTTTATGGTTTATCGGATTTATGGTTTCTTAAGGTTTAGGGTTTAGGGTTTTAGGATTAGGATTTAGGGTGCTAGGTTAGGGTTTAGGACTTGGGGCTTCAAGTTTTTCTAGGTGTAGGGTTTTACGTTAAGGGTTTTATCTAGGTTTTTATGGTTTAGGGCTTTTGGTTTTTAGGTTCAGAGTTTTTTGGGTTTTATGGGTTAAGCGATTAGGGCTTAGGATTTTTTGTGTTTTTTGGGGTTTAGCATATACAATTTAGGGCTTTATCGGGTTTAGAGCTTAGAGTTTTTAAGGTTTAGGTTTTTTTTAAGGGTTTTTAGGTTGTTTTTTTTGTGTTTTTGAGGTTTAGGGTTTATGGATTTTTAGGATTTTGAATTTAGAGCTAAGGGTTTTGTAGGGGTTTTAAATGAGTTTTAGGGTTTTTATAGGGTTTGAAGGATTTAGGGTTTAGTGTTTCTTAGGGTTTTAGGTTTTGGATTTAGGGTTTAGGGTTTAGGGCTTAGGGTTTATTTAGGTTTAGGGATTTAGGTTAAGGGTTTTATCTAAGTTTTTAGGGTGTAGGTGTAATACCCCAGAAACTAGTAAGCTAAACTAGAGAGTTCTAGAGCCTTACGTGAGTGTTTTAGAGTTTGATGTGAGGGATAGAGCATAAAATGACTTCCCAAACTTAGAATGAGGGGCATAGGGGTTAAACGTCAAGGTATGACTCCCCAAGGACCAACCAAAGGGGTCCTTGAGGAGGACCCAAAAACAATCCCCAAATCGTCCCATTTGAGGTAGTTATGGGGCGTAGGTCCATCCACGCCTCGTGGGGGTGACTCGTGGGTCAAGGCTTCATTTGAATGGCTGCATATAAGCACCTATGAATTTTCAGCACTCCCCGTAGACCCACCCACGGTCCGTGGGTCGTGGTCTCGTGGGTAGGGGCTGCTTGTAGTGAAATCATTTTAAGTTGGGGACCTAGGGGTTAATTCCTTATTAGTTAGGGGGTTAAGTAAGGATGATTAGTTATTTATTAAACAACCTATATAAGCCTAATAGACCCCTAATTGAGTCATTCCAAATTATTCTCTCAACTCGCAAAAAATAAATCAAAATAATTTTCTCTAAAACTCCATAAAAGAAGAAGAAGAAGGTGAAGTCTAGGGTTCAAGGATAAGAATTTTCTACACAATTTCATGGATATTATTCATTACGTATGTTAGCTTATTTATATATGGGTTCTTCCACCCATAGATCCCCCTAGGTTTCCCTCAATTGTGAAGACAAAACCCCAATCTAGCTAGTGTTTCTTTCTACATTGTAGGTAGTGTTAAAGTATGATTCCAATCAAGTGGATAATAGTTAATTATGATTGATTTAGCATTGAATTGTGATATGATGATGAATTATTTGGTTTCCATGGTTTACCCTAGTCTAATTGATGAATTTGATATTTTGTGGGTTTATGCCATGAGAAGTGAAGTTGAGGGTTCATAGTGATCTTCTAAAATTAATGTCATGTGTTGTAATTGTTCAAGATTAGGAACATATAGACATGAATTGAAATAGACTGTATTTTATGTGATGGTGCTTGACTTTTAAAGCTTGAAGTTGAACCTTTATGATGAATTATCACTAGAATCACCTAGTAATGAAGAATGTGATTAAACTACCTTGAAATCTAGGTATGAAAGTTGATTGTAGAAGTAAAGCTTTGAAAATAGGGCATGTAGTCATGAATGTTGATCACTAGGGCTTGAGACTAAAGCTAATATGATTAACTATAGATGCTAAGGTTTTGAGAGTAAAATCTACATGTGAATAGAAGACTAATGAATAGTATTGTGATAAAAGATCCTTATCTACCTAATTCACCTTATGAATAATAGATGGTAGGAAGTGATATAATCACTTGAGTCATGATGATATCCATGTATAATGTATAATTCTAGATATGATATTACGCATGAATATGAACCTACCATAAAAAAGGGTTCTCATATAGTAATGGTTCTAGGGTTGAAGGGTTTTTTCCACCTAATTGAACCTAAGGCTATAGAGCCTTCATACCTAGGTCATGGACGGTGATAGTTTCTCACACCTGGTCTAAAATATGTATTTTGTGAATTAACATGTATTGGTTGTCAAAGATATCTTTCTATGAACTTGAGTCAAAGTAGAGACTTAATAGTTATCTTGTGGAATTTAGGCCTAGCACCAAGTAGATATTGAAATGAGATGGAGGTTCCCACCTAGTTGAGTTTGGGCTTCCAAAATGGTAACTCTCACCTAGTAGAGTTCGGATTTCCCAAAGTATGTCTCATGAGCTGGAAGCCTTCACCTAGTGGAGTTTTGGATTTCTAGTAGCAATCTCCGTATCCCATAACTACGTGCCCCATAGGAAAGTTAGCTAGTGGATCCAACTAAGCTAACAAACCGGTTCTACCTTAGCCAAGTGGACCAACCCTTGACAGTGTGGGTAACACTGGGAGAGATCATGTGATAGCTCAGATGTTCTCATGTTGGTTAAGGCTATATCCCACCTACAACAAGATTAGTAATGAACTAAGATTATGCGTAATATAGCATCTCTTAGAGTTCAAACCAAATGGACTAATATTATGCTTAATATAGCATCTCCTAGAGTCCAACACAATTAATGAACTAAGATTATGCTTGAAAAAGTACCTCATAGGGTTCAAACTTAATGAACTAAGATTATTCTTGAAGAAGCATCTCCTAGAGTTCAATCTTGATGAACTAAGATGTACTTAATGTAGTATATCATAGGGTTCAAAACAAAGAGGAACTAAGTTAGGCTTAGTAAAGTACCTCCTAGTGTTCCAAAGCTTTCCAAAAGGGATTAGTCCCTAACTAAAGAACTTGAGTAGGGTGACCTAAAGAATTACTTAGTATGAATGGCATTATGGGATGCCATTCATTCATTGCACAAGTATGACTTAGGGTTACCTAAGAGGTGTTATTTTACAAGATGTATATTGAGATAGTGTTGTGTTATAGTTGCCTTCCTTGTTAATGTTTATTATAGGTGACAGATTCCCTTTGTCATGAGAGTTAAGCTAGAGGATGAGATCCTAAGGTGATTAGTGTGATGGCCTAAGGTGGTACTTAGCGTGAGTAGGGTTAAGGGGTCTTACTTATACATTGCACAAGTATGACTTGAAGCTACTTATAAAAGCCTAAGACTTGACTAGGTATATAGACTATGATTAAGATGACCAAAAAGGGATACTTAACTTGGATGGTATTATGGGATGCTATTCATGCATTGCACAAGTATCCTTTAAGGTTACTTGAGAATGGTCTTATTATGATATGAGTGACTAAGAGTTGAATAATGCTTATATCATGCTTATGTTGGAGACTTTTCATATTATTATGATATTGTCTTTTATGCTTATAATTGATATTTCATGAAGTATTTCATATGATTTTGGATTATGTCTTATATTGACTAACCCTTATCATAAGCTCTTATGATTATGCTAGCTAACATATTTAGTACATTTTTTACTAACGTATACTTTGCCTACATTCTAATCAAATGTAGGGTTTCGTATTGAGTTTTATTCTTGGAGCTAGGTTTCAAAGGAGTTGAAGATTTGGTGAGTCCTCATAGCTTCGAGGACAAAATCCACTATTTCCATTTATGTCTTTTATTTCCATGTTGGGATTATTGTATGGGCTATGTCCCAAGAGTTATACTCAAAATTGTATTAGATGGTTTGAGAAAAAAGTTTAATAAAGACTCCTGCTTGCTTTTATAAAAGACTTTGAATGTATGGATAAAAGTTTTTTTAAAATTTTCTCTACTTTTCTATTATCTTTTGTTATGATATGCTAAAGGATTGTATGAGACCCCTTCATCGTCAAGTACGTCATGTTACATCTAGGGTGTAGCCCTGGATCATGATAGTAGGACTTTGGGTTTTTAAGGTCAAGCTTTTTCAGGGTTTTATAGGTTTACGGTTTAGGTGTTGGGATTTTTTTTTGTGTTTTTTAAGATTTAGCATATACGATTTATGGCTTCATAGGATTTAGAGCTTAGAGTTCTTTAGAGGTTTAGGGGTTTTTGGATTTCTAGGATTTTTAGGGTTAAGTGTTTCGTAGGTTTTTTTATTGTGTTTTTTAGGTTTAGGATTTACAATTTTTTTGGATTTAGCGTTTAGAGCTTAGGGTTTTGTAGGCGTTTAAAATGGTTTTGGGATTTATTTTACGGTTTAAAGGATATATGGTTTCATAAAGTTTAGGGTTTAGGATTTAGGGTTTAGGGCTTAGGGATTTTTTAGGTTTAGGATTGTAGGTTAAGGGATTTATTTAGGTTTTTAGCGTTTAGGGCATTGGTTTTATAGGTTAAGGGTTTTTTAGTGTTTTATAGGTTTAGGGTTTAGGGCTTAGGCTTTTTTTGTGTTTTTAGGATTTAGCATATATGATTTAGGGATTTATAAGGTTTAGAGCTTAGAGTTTTTTAGGTTTTGTGTTTTTTGGGGTTTTTAGGGTTTTTAATGGTTAAGTGTTTCTTAGGGTATTTTAGCGTTTATAGAATTGTTAGAATTTAGTGTTTTAGGTTAGGGATTAGGGTTTAGATCTTAGGGTTTTTTTAGGTTAAGGGTTTTAACTAGGTTTCTAGGGTTTACAGCTTTGGGGTTTTTAGGTTAAGGTTTTTTAGTGTTTTATAGGTTAAGGGTTTAGGGATTAGGGTTTTTTGTGTGTTTTTTACAGTTTAGCATATATGGTTTAGGGCTTTATAAGGTTTCGCGCTTAGAGTTTTTTTAGGTTTAGTGGTTTTTGGGGGTTGTAGGGATTTTAAGGGTTAAGTGTTTCTTAGGGTATTTTAGGGTTTTAGGTCTTAGGGATTTTTATTTTTTTAAAGGTTTAGGGTTTATGGATTTTTAAGATATAGGGTTTAGAGCTTAGGGTTTTAAATGGTTTTTAACGTTTATGTTAGGGTTTATAGGATTAAGGGTTTTTTAAGGTATATATTTTTGGGTTTCTTAGGGTTTTTGGTTTATGATTCAGGGTTTTCGGTTAGGGTTTAGGTTTTAGGGCTTAGGGTTTTTTTGGGTTAAGGGTTTTATCTAGGTTTTAAAGGTTTAGGGACTTGGGTGTTTTAGGTTAAGGATTAGGATTTTTTTTTCTTTCTTAGGGTTTAACATATACGATTTAGAGATTTATATAGTTTGGAGCTTAGTGTTTTTTAGGTTTAAGGGTTTTTGGGTTTTTTTAGGGTTTTCAAGAGTTAAGTGTTTCTTAGGGTTTTTTAGGGTTAAGGGTTAAGGGTTTCTTAAGGTTTAGGGTTTAATGTTTCTTAGGGTTTTAGGTTTAGGATTTAGGTTTTTGATCTAAGGTTTAGGGTTTAGGGATTACGGGTTTTTTAGGTTTAGGGATTTAGGTTAATGGTTTTATCTAGGTTTTTAGGGTTTAGGGCTTCAGTTTTTTTTAGGTTAAGGTTCGGTAGGGTTTTTATAGGTTTAGGGCTTTGGGAATTTTGTGTTTTTTAGGGTTTAGCATATACGACTTAGGGCTTTATAGGGTTTAGAGCTTAGAGTTTTTTTTTATGTTTAGGGGTTGTTGGGTTTTTAAGTTAAGGGTTAAGAGTTTCTTAGGTTTTTTTAAGATTTAGGGTGTATGGCTTAGGTTTTTTTTTTTTTTTTTTAGGTTTAGGGTTTACATATTATTAGGATTTAGGGTTTAGAGGTGTTGTAGGGGTTTTTAATCAGTTTTAGGGTTTATTTGAGGATTCATAGGACTTAAGGTTTCTTTAGGTTTAATGTTTAGGGTTTCTTAGGTTTTTAGGTTTAGGATTTAGGGTTTTTGGTTAGGGTTTAGGGCTTTAGGTTTTTTCAGGTTAAGGGTTTTATCTAGGCTTTTAGGGTTTAGTTGTTTAAGTTTTTAAGGTTATGGTTTTAAATGGTTTTTAGGGTTTATTTCAAGGTGTATAGGACTTAGGGTTTCTTAAGGTTTACGGTTTAGGGTTTCTTAGGGTTTTAGGTTTAGGATTTAGGATTTTAGGTTAGGGTTTAGGGTTTAGGGCTTTGGGTTTTTTAAGGTTTAGGGATTTAGGTTAAGGGTTTAATCTAGGCTTTTAGGGTTTAATTCTTTGGATTTTTTAGAGCTTAGAGTTTTTTAGGTTTTGGGATTTTTGGGGTTTTTAGGGCGTTTAAGGGTTAAGTGTTTCTTAGGGTTTTTAGGGGTTTAGGGTTTAGCGCTTAGTTTTTTTTTTTGTATTTTTTATGTTTAGGTTTTACGGATTGTTAGGAATCAGTATTTAGAGCTTAGGGTTTTGTAGGGGGTTTTAATGGTTTTAGGGTTTATAGGATTTAGGGTTTCTTAAACTATACGATTTAGGGTTTCTTAGAGTTTTAGGTTTAGGATATGGGGTTTTAGGTTAGGGTTTGTGGTTTAGAGCTTAGAGTTTTTAGGTTTAGGGTTTTAGGTTATGGGTTTGATCTATGTTTTTAGGGTGTAAGGCTTTGGGTTTTTTAGGGTTTAGGACTGAGGGTTTTTTGGCATTTTTTAGGGTTAAGCATATACGATTTCGGGCTTATAGGGTTTAGAGCTTAGAATTTTTTAGGTTTAGGTGTTTTTGGGTTTTTTAGGTGTTTTAAGAGTTAAGTATTTCTTAGGGTCAAGCGTTTAGGGCTTAGGATTTTCTTTGTGTTTTTTAGGTTTAGGGTTTACAATTTGTTCAGATTTAGGGTTTAGAGCTTAGGGTTTTGTAGGGGTTTTAAATAAGTTTTAAGGTCTATTTTAGGCTTTATAGCATATAGGGTTTCTTAAGGTTTAGGGTTTAGGGTTTTAGGTCTAGGATTTGAGGTTTTAGGTTCGATTTTAGGGTTTCTTAGGGTTTTAGGTCTAGGATTTAAGGTTTTAGGTTCGATTTTAGGGTTTCAGGCTTAGGATTTTTTTAGGTTTAGGGTTTTAAGTTAAGGGTTTTATGTAGCTTTTTAGGGTTTAGGGCCTTGTATTTTTTAGGTTAAGGTTTTTTAGGGTTTTTTAGGGTTAGGGTTTAGGGCTTAGATATTTTTGGTGATTTTTTGGGTTAAGCACATACTATTTAGGGCTTTATAGGGTTTAGAGCTTAGTGTTTTTTATATCTAGGGGTTTTTGGGTTTTTCCAAGGTTTTTAAGAGTTAAGTGTTTCTTAGGGTTTTTCAGGGTTTAGGGTTTATGGCTTAGGGTATTTTTGTGATTTTTAAGTTAAGGGTTTACGAAATTTTAGGATTTAGGGTTTAGAGCTTAGGGTTTTGTAGGGTTTTAAATGAGTTTTAGGGTTTATAGGATTTAGGATTTCTTAAGGCTTAGGGTGGGTTTAGGGTTTCTTAGGGTTTAAGTTTTAGTATTTAGGGTTTTAGGTTAGGGTTTAGGGCTTAGGGTTTTATTCGATTTAGGGATTTAGGTTAGGGGTTTTATCTAGGTTTTTAGGGTTTAGGGCTTTGGGATTTTTAGGTTTAGGTTTTTCAAGGTTTTATAGGTATAGGGTTTAGGCCTTAGGGTGTTTGTCACAATCCAAGGGTACCCCCTAGACGTAACAAGGCACATAGAACCCTGGAAGGCTCCAAGTAAGCCACTTATCATATCATAACATAAAGCATTAGAACAATAAGAGTATAAACGCATTTAAGTCTAAAAGTTTTATAAAAGCAAAGAGGAAGTCTAGACTTGTCTCAATTAGCCATATATTACAATCGAAGTATCAAATAGGATCACAGCCCTGTCAACAAAATTCCAAAGGCTAATACAATGAAAGAAAGGAACTACAAGATATCACTCATCCTCGAATGTATGAGGACTCACCACAAGCAAGGAGAATAGTTGAATCCAAGCTTAAATTGAAGGAAGATCACCTCAAAGACAGGACCCTACAATTTGTGGAAAAATGTAGAAAATATGGGTTAGTATAAAAATGCACTAAGTATGCTAGCCATGCATAAAAACATTGAAACATGCTAAAAGGGACATTTTAGTTTAGAAGCATGCACTTTACAAGTTTAAGAATCATCATGAAGATTAGTGCAAAAGCATAAGTCATAGGCATATTCAACATATAGGTCATCATATCATAATGAAAACGTACCATAAATACCCTCAAAGCATCCTTGTGCAATGATTGAATACGATCCTATAATCCTACCCACACTAAGGAAAGCTTCTTAAGTAACTATAGTTCATAGTTCATATTCTTGTTCGTACTGTTACATTGAACTTTCTTGAGTGTCTTCAATACTATTCTTGTTGATATTATTTTGACTACACACATATTGAAGACTCTTGTGATCGGTGAAAACATCCACATGGACCCCATGCAAGTAATGTCTCCATATTTTCTAGGCAAATATTGCCGCCGCTAATTCATGATCATGGGTCGGATAATTCTTCTCATGTACTTTAAGCTTCCTTGAAGCATAGGCAATCACCTTACCATTTTTCATGAGCACACATCCCATCCCCACTCTACAGGCGTCAAAATATACAACAAAACCATCGGTACCCTCTGTTAAGGTCAACCCGAGTAGAAATAAATCTATCTTTCAACTCTTGGAAGCTTTTCTCACAAGCCTCCGACCACTCAAACTTAGTTTTCTTTTCAGTCAAAGCCGTCAACGGAGAATCAATGAAGGAAAACCCCTCAACAAACCTCATATAGTAACTGGCCAAACCCAAAAAACTTCTAATGTCGAAGGAGTTAGAGGTCTAGACCAACTCTTGACCGCATCCATTTTCTTAGGATCTACCTCAAAACCCTTGCTTGACACAATATTACCAAGGAAAGCTATGGATCTTAACCAAAATTTACACTTGCTAAACTTTGCAAAAAGTTGTTGGTCCTTAAGAACATGCAATACAATTCTCAAATGGTCCACATGCTCATTCTCACTCCTTGAATAGATGAAAATGTCATCGATGAACACAATCACAAACATGTCTAGGTATTGCCTAAACACTCTATTCATTAAGTCCATAAATGTCGCCGGGACATTTGTCAACCCAAATGACATAACCACAAATTCATAGTGACCATACCGGGTCCTAAAGGCCGTCTTGGTAATATCATTCCCTCTCACCCTCAATTAGTGATAACCCGAATGAAGGTCAATTTTGGAGAAATAGCTAGCCCCTTGAAGTTGGTCAAATAAGTCATCAATTCTTGGAAGGGGATATTTATTCTTGATGGTCACTTTGTTCAATTGATGATAATCAATGCACATTCTAAGAGACCCATCCTTCTTTCTAAAAAACAACACCGGAGCACCCCATGGAGAGATACTCGGTCTGATAAAACCCTTGTCCAACAAATCTCTTAGTTGCTCTTTTAACTCTTTTAATTCGGCCGGAGCCAGTCTTTAAGGAGAAATGGAGATAGGTTGCGTATCCGGTAAAAGGTCAATACCAAAATATATTTTCTGCTTGGCAGGAATACCGGGTAAATTATCAGGAAAAACTTCTAGAAACTCATTCACTACCGAAACCGACACTAGAGAAGGGGTTTCAGACTTAACATCTATCACCCTAACAAAGTGGTAAATGCACCCTTTGGAGATCAGTTTCCTAGCTTTATGGCAAGAGACAAATTGACCTCTAGGCATAGAATTTCCCCCTTTACACTCTAAAATAGGCTCACTTGGAAATTGGAATCTAACCACTCGAGTCCTACAATCTATAGAAGCATAACATGCATGCAACCAATCCATACCCAAAATCACATCAAAATCTAAGATGTCTAACTCCACTAAATCCACCAAAGTGACTTTATGAGACAAAGAAATGGAACAACTTCTATAAACTTTCTTAGCCACCATGGAATCACCAACCGGGGTAGAAACCGAAAAAGGCTCTAATAACACTTCAGGGAGTATTTCAATTTCGTGGCCACTAAAGTTGTCACAAAGGACAAATTGGCACCGGGATCTAACAAGGCATATACATCAATAGAAAAGACTTTTATCGTACCGGTTACCACATTCGGGGATCTCTCTTGGTCATCTCGGGATCGAATAGCATAAAAAAGGTTTTGATTTTGGGCATTGGAGTTTGGACCGCTTGGAGGAGCTTCTTGCCCTTTTTTTCCTTTGCCGCAAGAGTTGGACAATCTCTCATCTTGTGGCTACTGTTTCCATAACCATAGCATCCATCAGAACACAACTAGGCATTTTCCATCATGTTTTCTACCAGATTTTGCACAATTAGTCCTAACAACATAATAACTACCACTATTACCGCCTTGAGGTTTAGGGTTGGAAAACCTATCCTTGTCGACCCTTGGAGCACTACAGGATCCTTGATTGCAAAACCTTTGTTTGAACCTTTGTCGACCTTGTCCATCGGACTAAGAATTGAAGAAATTCCCATGACCGGTCCATGCTATTTTCCCCTCCCTATTCATTCTTTTGAGATTTGTCTCCTCAATGTGTTTGGTGTGCACCATAATACGTGAGATATTCATATCATCGATGAGCATTGTCGAATGACATTCTTCCTCTACCAAGTCGGACACTCCCATCACAAACTTATTCATTTTAGCCCTTGAGTCCACCACTATAGTTGTAGCATACTTGATGGTTGGGTGAACTTTAGAGCATACTCTTTCACACTCATACCTCCTTGACGAAGGTTAATGAATTCTTGCATCTTTCGTTCCCTCAACTCTAGGGGAAAAAATATATCGAGAAATGTCGATTTGAACATCTCCTACTCTATGGGAACCCGCTTCCTATTGGCCTCTCACCCTTCCATTGTCCATACCAAACTTGAGCCACATCTTTCAATTTATAGGCGGCCAACTCCGCCTTCTCTTGTGGAGACACTCCCATAATATCAAGCACTTTATAAACCTCATCAACAAACCTTTGGGGATCTTCTTCCACTTTAGACCCATGAAATTTGGGAGGGTTCATTCTAGAAAAGTCCCTAACCCTTAAACCGGCATTCATATTAGGGTTCACATAAGTCCAAACATCTCTATTGCCTTGGGCCATTATGGCTTGGGCTTGAGTTGTCATGGCTTGGGTCAACATTAGAAAAGTCGACCTAACCTCCACATCCGACACAGCCAAAGGATTAGTCATAGCTTGGTTAACTAGAGGAGCTTGATTACCTTGAAGATCTTCCTCATTAACATTGTCTCCCTCCATTCTTCTTGTGTTAGCCCTTCGTGTATTCATTTCCTGAAGACAAAAGTGAAGGATTAGGAGAGGGACTTTTATAGAGTTAAATTCTAAGGCACAACTCAAGAATAGTGAAAGATGTGAAATTTCCTAAACATCTTATAGCCTCTAATTCATAATTGTGGCGCACTTCACACTCATGAACAAGACTCTACTAGACGTGGCTTACGAGCAAGGTATCGAACTTATGAATCTATTTTCTTTGGGATTTTGTGGTTAGTCTTTGAATCTAGAAAGAATACAGAAATAGGCTAAGAATTCACTTCGAATGAAGAAATTTAGAATATTGTTTCCTGTTATCTCAATTGGTCAAATTAAAAATAAAGTGTATCCTTTCAATGAATGATCGAAAGAACCACTTTAAGTAATGAATATTATTCAGATTTTGAGACAAAAGAACTCCTTTGCTATCAAAATATCCAATATTTCGAAAAAAATTCACTAATTACCCATAGTCAGGAATAGAATAATTGAGGGAAAGATATTAGGATGATAAAAAAAAATGACTGGCAAAGGATAAATCATCCTAGAATCATTCTAAACCTTATGCTCTGATTACCAAGTTTGGTACGACCCAAGGGTACCACCTAGACGTAACAAGGCACATAAAACCCTGAAAGGCTCCAAGTAAGCCACTTAGCATATCATAACATAAAGAATTAGAATAATAAGAGTAAAAATGCATTTAATTCCAAAAAATTCATAAAAGCAAAGGGGAAGTCTAGACTTGTCTCAATTAGCCATCTATTAAAATCGGAGTATCAAATAGGGTCACAACCCTTACAACAAAATCTGAAAGTCTAATACAATAAAAGAAAGGAACTAAAAGATATCATTCATCCACGAATCAATGAGGACTCA
>JAJOOS010009973.1:0-17064 GCA_029582725.1 Solanum chiquidenum | reverse complement strand
GTTTCTGATAAAGCAAAATCAGCATTTTCTGTAGCTGAGCAGAAAGTTAGTACCGCTGGATCGGCCATTATGAAAAACCGGTATGTTCTCACCGGGACTACATGGGTAGCAGGCGCTTTTAGTAAAGTTGCTAAGGCAGCAGGAGAAGTAGGCCAGATGACAAAAGAGAAAGTCGGAATGACAGAGGATGAGCAAAGACAGAAAATGGTCACTGATTTTGCACAGGTTCATTTATCCGAGTCTCCGATAGCTTCCGAGTTCACAGAGCATCAGCCAGCCAAGCCTGCACCAGCACAAGGTTTAGTCCTTTGAGTTGAAGGCCCTTGTAAGTATCTTTGAGAACTTCCACCTCGTGCTACATTTCATTTTGCAATCCACTGGTTTATAAAGAAATGGCAAACAGTATGTCCAATACACAAATTTTTAGATGATTTATTTTGTATTTGTGCTTTTTACTGCTACAGAATTTGATTGAAATGAATATCAATGATATTTCCAAGTAGATAAATTTGTAAACTTGCGTTATGCCTTGACAAACATACACGTGCTCCCACCCTTTTGCACTTATAGGTTCTTCATTTTTCTTGTTAGTTGCACGAGACATCCCTCTTGACTTCAGTAAATTTCCATAGATTGTATTGAAGGATATTTCTGGAGAGTAAGTGACCTAACATGCGAATTGTGTTTTACATCGAGTGAGGCGGTTGCTGGGCATCTCTTTTTTACTGGCATTGCAGAATTCCCTTTTGGCATTTTTAGCATTCTTTTCAGTTCTTTGGGTGTGAATGCAGAGTATTATCAATGTAAAGGGTATTCTGTATTGGCCAAATTTGAAGCAGGGCACATTCTTTGTGGAGTAGTTCTTTAACATTGTAGTATAGGAAAATCAGATGGAATTTAGTCATGTATGCCTCAATCCATCTATGCTGGGGAATGCCCAATTATTCCAGGTATTTAACATTTATGTTGCAGTCTACACTACAAACATCTGAATCGGGTTTTGCTACCTTTAGATCGAAGTCCTCAAGACGTTCTTCACATGAGTACATACAACCTGGTTTAATATTCAGTGTTAAGGATGTGCTTTTGCCTCCTTTTAAATCTTTGATCAGACTATCAAGGATTCTTTGTTCAACAAGTTTATAATAGCTTCAAGTTTGTCTATTTTTTTAATTGCCAGGAATTCAAATAGATTTGTTTATCAAATTAAATATTTCGAAATTCTATGTCAATCACCATGCCCACTTGTTGAGCAAACGTTGCTCAAGGATTTGATCACTACCATTTTCTCCTCTGGTCTATTTGGTACACTTAGTTCTACACAACTTAGGAATGACATGAACTTCACTTGAGAAGCCTTTGGTTTGGGTGGTAGTTATGTTGAACCTTGATCTCAACTCTTAGTCACTATGGAAGTAAAGGGGGCAAGTCAAGTCACAAATAGTAACCCTTGCATATACTTGATTAGGTTTTCTAACTTCTTCCTTTTGATTCTGGTCTCCAAGATATAAATTCATGGGAGAACGCCTTAAGGGCTTAGTTCAACTAGTAAAGGTGGAGGGAATTGTGGCTTAGGTCGAGTTCTTCACCATGTGAACTAAGCAGGGTATGTAAGTGGAGAAGGGCGGAAGGATGGACCCTTTATCTCCGAATTTCTAAGGCTGTTGTTGGTCCTAACCCTAAGGGGCTGATTGGTTGTTGGTAAGAGTTGTGCAAGTATATATATATGATGCATATCTTGCATAAAATAATACATAAATCTCTCATAATTTATACATGTATTAGCCATGCTATGCTTTATGGTGAAAAAAACCCAACCAATCATTATACAACGTAGGCTAGATTTTATGTGGAGATCTTTAAATTTTTTGAAAAATACTCTACATATTTAGAAATTACATAAAAATTACTATAAGTCACAAGAATGAACAATTCAAAATATTTTATGTTAAGGCATACAAATAAATCATGATAAAAGATTTTCAGATTTTATTCTCAAAAATAAATCTGTGTCATATAAATTAGAATAAAGAAAGAATCAATTAGCGAAATTATGATAATTCAGTTGTTTAGCTACTTAAATTTTCAGCTTAATAGCATTTAAGGTTTTTAGTGTAGTCTAGTAATTGTAGGCGTACATTGTGCTACTTTAAATATAGGTAATTGAGTGTTGACCAATCAAAACAAATCCTCTTTCCTATCTTTTCCTTATATTTCTCCCTATTATATTTCCACCACCCGTCGTTACTCGAAAATAATTTAAAGATAAACAAGTAAAAGTTGAACAAAAAGAAGGCTCGAAAGTGACATGTTTGTGACTTGAAACACAAGAATCCTTCCACAGGTAAAAGAATTTCTCCATTCATAGGATGCTTATCTGATAGCAAACTCTTTTTAGCTTTGACAAAAAATCAGTAGGGCCAGAAATTGCATATATAAAAATATAAGTCGTGTCCTTGAAATGAACTCGTGATAATGGACCCCTCTCACACTATTTTTTATTTGGTGTTCGATATTCATTTTGACTTTTAATCTTTAATTAATTCAAATTTATATCGTAAAGCTTTATTTGAAAGTAAAAGTTGTTAGTAAAAATGATTTTATATCTAAAGCGCAAACATGAAATTGACGTGGACCTCTTATCATTTATTCCTGCTGCAAGTCTGCTACCTCCCATAAAAGAGAAGGTAAATGGTTAGGGACAAGACATAATTAACCACCCTATTCCCTACCTACCATGAGTATCTAGCTATTTTTTTTTAATGATGATCTGATAGCGTAGCAGTTGGTTCAGTTTTATATATAATAAATACAAAGAAATTCTACATTATTAGTTCAATTATTAGAACTACAGCCAATAACATTTGACACCTTGGAAATTAAGTTTTGAGTTTTAGTAAACTTAATTTCAGCGTTTTATAATCTTATCTTTTCCACTCAACTTTCCACATAATATATGTCATAATATCAACTGGTGGCGCAGGGGATCAGAGACGTTAAATTACACATGAATTTAATAAGCTCAATACATTAATAGCCTCTTAAATATGTAAATAAATTTTATTCAAACACTCATATGATTTAAGCATTTGAATATATATGATAAAATATTTTTATTAAACACTTTCAATTCAAATAGTGTTTTCAATTATCCAAATTAATAAACATGTTACCTCCTTTTATTATACAATTAACTTTAATAAATGGTAGATCTTCAAGACTGTTCTAATTGATTTTCTTTCACTATTTACGGTCCTTATAATCGTATCAAAGTTTTTCTTTTTTTTTTTGCAATTGTATCAACGTTGCTACAGTGAAATATGAGTGTCCACGAACAAGAGATCAACAAGTCCAGTGAGACAAATCTAATCAACTTCCAAATCTCACTTTATAAATCCATATTGAATGTTGTCCATTTTATGCTTGACTTCAGCTTTCAAGTGTCCTTTTTTCTATTTGTTCAAACATTCTATCATGGCTCAAATGATGGCATAACGAAATTTAATCAAACTTTGATGCTCACTCAAATTTTAACATTTATAACAAATTCTAGAGCATACTTTTATCGATGGACGTCTTATATTAAAGTTGGGAGACCCAAAATATATAATTGGGATTATGAGGTGATCAACTTTTTGTGCTATTTTCTTTCAAATTTCCCCTCTAGCCCCACATTAGCTTCCTATTAAATCGACGTGAAATTCAATTCTCATACTTGGCAGTTTACAAAACTTTGCCCCATCAAGTTTTCTTGTGTTGCTCCATTTGGAGTTTGTCTTGTCCAACCCTACCCCATTTCCATGTCTAACTCCTCTCTCTAACATTAGAAAATGGAACTTTCTCAGACCATTTTTCACTGTATCCAAATTGCTGAAAAGTGAAAAGTAGCAAACTCAGCAATATAATCACCAAAGTTTATTAGTGGGGTCCCCAGTCTCCCATATCCTTTGTCTGGAGGGGCCCTAAAAAGAATATATCAAAATTATCCAAAGAAATCATCACTGAATTAAAGACAGCTAGCTAGGGCGTTTTGGTAGTGACATAAATTATTCAATAACACAAATGCTTCGTCCTATCCAAATGGCTTGTTAGAATTTTGCAACCTCAATGGGACCAACAATTAGGAAGAGAGAATACTTGAGTAACCCACCGACTATTTGGTGATATACTTTTTCTCATGCTACCTTTTGTTAGTGTCTAATATTTTACATAGAACTATACTATTAAAAACTTCGTCAAACAAAAATACTACTCTCTCTATCATAATTCATTTAAATTTATGATTTGGAATTTTTTTTGTGAGATTTTGGGAATGTTGAAGTGTGTGATCATCTCATCTAAAAGATTAAGCTGTTAGAGAGAGCACATTTTTATTAGTTAATGATATTCTCAACATCATTTCATTAAGATAAATAGAAAGTTTAAAGTTAATTCATGACTAGATAAAAAAAAAAAATATCACGTAAATGAAGATAGAAAGAATAATAACGGTACTAGAATTTTACTTGGAGTACATAGTAGAGGTTAGCAACCTACATTATCGAACGCCAAAATTCCAACTAGATAAGGACTCTAAAATCTTTAATTTTACTGCTTATTGTTACTAAAATAATATGAAGGATCGCATTTAATTTTATGAAAATAATTAGTTACTAAAGTCATTCCTTAGGCCAAACATCACATGTTGATCCTTCAATCACCAAATATGTCTGCAAAAGTAAAATAAAAAATAGGGGAAAGTTACCAAACATAGACGAATTCAAATGACACGGTCAGATAATGGAAAATGGAAATGGACAAACCACCCATTACGATATGGACAATGAAATGTTATGGAAGAATTGCAGAAGAAGATTCTTCCAACATGTTGAGGAAAAGGTTCATCAAGGGCTTCCTACGACTTTACTCCGCGCGAATCCAAAATAGTTAAGCTTCAATGCATGTATCAGACATCGATAATTTTTTTTTTAAAAAAAGTTTATCTAGCCAAAAAAAAGGGTGGAAGTTTATAGTGGGAAAGGATAAGTGTACTTTTTTTGTTTTCGATTTCATATTGTTTTAGAGCTAGACTAGTTTAGATTTATCAAAAAAATTAGTTTGAAAATAAGCATATATGAATCCACCAATTGAATTTATGAATTTTGGAGTAGGACAACTAGTTTTAAAATGAATAATATATAGATATTTAAGTAAAAATATTAATATAAATATAAAATTTTATTCAAATTTTTTAAATTATACCGAATTTTCAAGTTAAAAATATCTTGATAAAAAAAACAAAGTGTTCTATACACAAGAAAAGCAAAAGAAAAAGTATACTAAGCTATTACCAATGGATGTAGTGCAGTGAGCGTAGATGTTTTAGGTTTGAGTTCTAAATATGAAAAAATCTTTAATAGAGAGTGTATCCAATGAATGGAATCCTACTTAATCAAATTTAAAATAGTCAAATTTAAATATGAGTATCGAATATCGAATAAAAGTTAGTGGACTAAGCTCACGCAGAGTAGCACATAGGGAAGATGAACTTGTGGGTGAGAAAGTAAAGAATACCAAAAGAGAATCGATTAATTAATTAGGGGAGAAGGCAATAGGGCATTTAGCATATGAATATATAAGTCTTACCCAGCTGGAAATTCCAAACGAAACACGAGGCATCTGTAACGGTCCCAAATTTCCAGCTGTTTTCCACAATCACTCTGCATTCATATTTCTATCATACTCTCACTCCTGCCTCACCTTTTGGCTTTATAACTATTCGTGAATTAAATTCACAATTTTAGAATTTCAAGTTAAGAATATTTATTATACGAGCAAAATTTTTAATCAAAAGTTATTTTCGTCCCTACTAATCCATTGTATTTCTAGTAGAATAAACCGATATCAGTAATAATTGATTCTGTATAAATTCCTTGAGATTGATCAAATCTTTTACTTTACAGTTTTGATTGACCAAATAAATCAACTTAAACACACGATAAATGGCTAATATTGGAAAAAGAAAACTGTCGGTTTCACTGAAGATCTTTTGTTATAACTTGTAACTCTATACAACACAAATTTTGATATTTTCCTTTCTAGTTTCCAGCTCCAGCTCAGGAATTCCCATTTACGTACCCAAAACTTGGAAGTGAATATTTTGTTTTTTGGTACATCATATAAAGTAAAGTAAAATATTTACAGAGTACTGCACCGGTTAATTAAATTCTGTCCAAAACAGCCAAAATTACTAGTATAAGAAATTCACATGCACACACGCGTGGTAATAAAGAAACGGTAAAATTGGCAAGGAAACGAGTTACGCACGTGAGAGAGGCTCCGCCGACGGTGAATTCGCCATGAATAGGTGGTTGAGTAATATAGCGAGAATAAAGAAGAGTGAGAAGCACAAACAGCGGCTTAAAAATCGGCGAGTTTCCGGTGGCGCCGATGTTTTGCATCCTGTCTATTAATCTCTTGCAAGTTCCTTGTGCTTCGAATCGCTAAAACTGGGGGATTTTCAATTTCTAGTACTCTCTGCAACTCGTCAATATTAGCTGATTCTGCATACTCAGAGCAAAAAGGAAAAGAGAACTCGTTAGAGCAAACAAAATACGGACAAGGCAAGTATGTGAAATACATTGAGGGCCGATTTTTTTTATTGAATACTTGAGTATAATGGAAGTATGGAACTAAATCTGGAAAAATAAATTGAAAAAAATCAATTGCGAAACAGAATGTGCATTATATATACCTAGACGCTTGGCGAAGCCTTCAAATCCTTGAAATTGAGCTAAATCTGAAACAAAAAAACATGAAAATCAGGAAACGAGTTCGTTTTTTCTCTTAATCACGAGATTAAAGTGTAGTGTACCTTTATCAGACGGACTGTGAGAGAAGAGATAGAGGATGAAGAAGCAGAGAAATGTGAGAACAGGAATGAGGTGAATGTACTTCTCAGCTCTAGACAATGACTTATTAAGAGCCTTGATTGACTTGCGTACTTGTTCTTCTCCTTCATCGTAGTTGTTAGAGAGTGACGACGGAGAGGCTTCGTCCTTCGTCATTATCTTCTGAGACTCTGCCGCCGTCACGACAGCGGATTCGTCCCTGCTGCCGCCGACGATGACTCCATGTGCGAGGTGTAACTTCGATCCCGATGAGCCAAGTGATTGTCTATGCATGTTAGCCGGATTCTGGAGATTCGAGAATGAGAGAGAAACGGCGATTGAGAAAGAGTAAGCGGAGAGAGTGTTTGGTAGCTATTGAGGTTATTTACTAGTCTGGGGATTTATTAGCAAATAATAATGCTATTAAATTTGAGAGTACAAAAATAAAATAATTATAGTAATAAATTGCATTAAACACCCGTAACTCTAACCGTTGAGGTGGAAAGATACCTTTCTTATTACAAAGACACTTTAGCCCCCAATATTTATGAAATCCTACACATAACCTCCTAAATATATCCACCTATTCCACTTAGCCACCTAAACTCAATCTCTAGCCATTTGAATACTTTATATTTATTGAAATTTGGGTCGCTCAGTAATAATTAGTAAGGGGATTTATTAGCAAATAATGCCATTAAATTTGAGAATACACTTGTGCCAAAAACAAAATAATATACTTTCTTCCTTTCATTTCATTTGACATTTTTTTCTTTTTCTTTTCAAAAAAGGAATATTATTTTATTGTAATTAGTAATAATTTAACTATAATTTTTTTTATTTATTCTTAATTAAATGAATTACAACCACACAAATATCTAAAAATTATTCTAGACAACAAATTGTTAAATTTTTTTATTTTTTTCTTAAACACCTTGTCAAGTCAAAAAAAATATCACATAAAATAAGATGGAGGGATAATAATTTGCGCTGAACACCCGTAACTCTAACAACACAGTTGGAAAGATATCTTCCGTATTGCAAAGACACTTTAGTCCCCGATATTTATGAAAATCCTACATATTAATTTGTCTAATACGTCGTATTAAGTCAATTTATTTGATATTTTTTCCTTTTTAGTATATAAAAAACATCTTTTTATAATTAATAATAATTTAATTATCAATACAGTAAATTTAATATCTCTGTACAAGTCTTTAAGAATAGAGATCACATAAGAAGAAAATTTATTCTAAAATCTGCAATCTCTTGAAATAACAAGCAAATGAGCATTATAGGGTACCTACCATAAAAAATATTGGTACATTTCCTACAAAGAATTTGTAGTGCACTTTACTAGCTTATAAGTCGGCGAAATAAGAGGAATTACTTTTCGGAAAGATGTTTTTATCCCCCACCTAGTATGTGCCATATTCATTTTAGGGTCGGATTAAGGATGTGTTTGATATGAAGGAAAACATTTTCTAGTCACCAACCAAACATGAGAAAATAAGTTGAAAATCAACTTGTTTTCCTTCATACCAAACACACCCTAAATCGAGAAGTTTCCATTTGTCATATAAAATATTTTAAAAAAGAATTTCATATACTCCTTCTTTTAAATAATATTTGTTTATATTGATTTTACACACTTTTTAAGAAACGATTAATAGAAAGATAATTTTATTATATTACTCTTTGAATTATTAACAGGTCAAAATGTAAGATTAATTGCATGGACTTTTTAACCATTATCTATGGGAATCCAATAACACGATCAAAATTCAATTTTGATGTCAAATTCAAGAACGAAAAAGTACTAAAATTGCTTTTCAATCATTTTGTTCATAAAATTGCTCTTACAATATCAAGTAATTGACCGGGTTTTAAACGAGAAGGACCATTTTCTTGCTTAAAGTGGAAGCTAAAGCTTTTTAAAAAGAATTAAAATGGGCAAGTGAACTTTGCTTTCTTACATTTTTTAAATAAAAGTTAGTTAAGGTGGTCAACTTTTTGTATGTGTTTATGAACTGACGCTTTGCCTTATCTACTACTGTGAATAAGAAAGAAATGAACATTAATTTCAATTAGCGTTGACAAATGGAAGAATTCAGTTAAATTTGAAAGAATTACTATTGTGTCACCATAAAATGAGTGATAATCTAATGTCCATATAAAATGGTACAAAGCACATGAGAGATGGTGGAAACCTCTCTTCTTTCTCTTCTCATCTTTGATTTCATACCCAAATTCTCAATATGCCTCATATTGAACAATGGATAGATACGATATTGTATCAAACATATTCTGAAAGAGTATACAACACATGATAAATGTATAATAAAGGCAAAATACACTTGATTATAGTGATACAGATCTATAATCAGTTGCAGATACACTCAAATACATCGATACAAACTGAATACACATGAAACAAATACACTTGATATAGTTATATTCATTTATACACTTGATACAATTATATTCATTGATCCAATCTGATACAACTTGATACAATTGTGTTCATTGATACAAATCAATTATTTTCGTGATACAACTTGAAACATTGAATACAACACATATTCATCCTCTCTCTTGCCTCTATCCTTCCTCTCCCAACCTTGTTTTTCTATCTTCTCCTTCTGACATGTAGCTATGAATCATAATTAAATAAACTATTATAACTATAGACCTATAATCAAGTCTAAACTATAGTGATTTTTGAAAGTTATTCCAAGTTAAATGGGCCATCCAACGAAAATTTCTCGATCGGAAATAATAGTTGGGTCAAATTCAGTCTACCGTGGCCCAAAATGGGCCCAAATTTAGAGAACGAGGCAGAAAGTTGACAGAAAGGGAAATTGCGGGTACTTTCTGGCGGCTATCCAGAAAGGAACGACTTTAACTTGCCTTGTTGAAAACGAAAACGCCATATATTCTCATAAAACTTGAAGAAAAACGGGAAAAAAAAATAATCCTGAAAAAGAGACTGATAGAGGAAGAAGAAAGTTCTACAAAGAAAATGGTTCTATGGGAGATCACATTGGGAACGGCGTATTTTTTGGGTTTGAAGCGAACTTACAAGCTGTTCTTGAGGATTCAGCGTAAGCTCATTAGTCCAAAGTATCCCAGGCTTCGTGATTTCGCTCAAAGGTATTTTGTTATTTGAATTGGATCTGATTTCGATCTCTAATGATACTTTGTGAATATTAGGTTTAATTTTTCTCGGCCTATATAATTTATCAATTCGTTGACGGGAAATGTATAGAGACAATCAATTTAGCGCAATCTGATATTCAGTCGATAATGTTTACTTAAATTACTCCCATTGGGATGTCAAATACTCAATCTGTATTCAGGGAAAGTCTGAGAGAGGGGAAAATGAAAAATTAGTATTTGGAAAAACAGCTTCATAATTGATCATACAATAACCACTAGCGTTTGAGTGTTTGCGACGGCTGACATTGTCGTTGGCACCAGTTTTTAGGTAAATGTGGGAAATGGAGAGCAATAGGCTTGAGAGAGGTTTCCATGGTACATTAATTTTTTTAAAAAGAGGCTAATAGAAAGGAAAGAGGTGAGATGGAAGGAGGGTACAAAGACAAATGGGAGAGAAAAGAGCTGAAGGTAGAAGACAGAGAGTAGAGTTTGAGGCAGTATCTTTTCTATCAGGAAGGGGAGAACCATAAGAGAAAGACATTTGGGAGTCATTGGAAGAGTAATAGTAGGGTAAAACTAATTGAGAGAGAAATGTGTCGGCAAATGAAATGACAAAAGTGGTCATCTAATTTTACTACTATTGGCTTTTGATGGAGCAACATTAAATAATAGGAAGGAAGGGGAAAGAAGTTTAGGACGATATTGAAAAAAAAGAGAAGGAAATTTAGGATGACTTATCAGCCTATTTGGCGGACATCCAATTTCAGGGCCCAGTTTGAATGCATATGCAGTTTCATGTTCTGGTATTTGACATAGTTTCTGTAAGACTTGGTGACAAATTTGTCGCTTCTTCCCAATGCAAATGGAAAAGTTGTCCTTGGAGGAGTCTGTCTAAGCTGGAATATGATCTTGGTGATTTTTTTATAGTTATCTCTTTATCAACTTGTTATTGTTATTTTAGCTCAGCATTATGGTTCTTGATTATAGTATTGTTATTTTAGCTCAGCATTATGGTTCTTGATTATAGTATTGTTATTTTAGCTCAGCATTATGGTTCTTGATTATAGTATTGTTATTTTAGTTCAGCTTCAGCATTATGGTTCTTGATTATAGTACTATATGCTTCTTTCTCCTAAATTACTTTTTTTTGACATGATACCCTTCGTATGTATCTTTCTGCTATTAGTTATTCTCAGCGACAATGGTTTCTGCACTCTCAAATAAAACGGCAAGCATCTGCTATTACAGCTTCGACAATTTGATGTTGTTCTTATTTGTTTGAATATTGTTGATATGGATTTTCAGATCCATTGTTCTGTTCCCAAGTCCCAACTATTGAACAAAGTATCTCTTAGCTTGGATATTACTTCTTTTTGTGTTTAAAATGAACACTCTTCTAGTAAGTGTTAATGGTGGATTTAATGTCCCATTTTTCTCAGTTTTATTTCTCGGACTCCTCTGACATTTGACAATCTTGTTGGAATAAGATTGTTACAGGTACATCTCTTTTCTTTTGTTCCTTGAATTTCCTGAACATTGAATTTTCTATGAGCAATGGGGCTGGAATTCATGCTTGTCTTATATCTCAGGACAATTGCTTGTTAAATACTTTTAGAGCCGATGATGCATGTAGGTGCTAGGTGGTGAGTTGAGCACTTTTCAGTTTAGCATGCAACACTGGCCCTATATTCCCTGGATTTCGTGTTGCCTTATCGGCACGTTAGATCATACGTTAGATCATGTATGTGTTTTGAGGTATTGGATTTGCCAAAGCCTTTATGTTCAAGATGCAAGAATATGGTAAGATGTTGCATGCATGTCTGAAAATAACGGATAGTAAGCACGAAATTTGAAGTTAATATGTAAATGATAAAGAGTAGATTCTTTTAATAATTAAGGAAAATGAGGATAACAAAATTAGATGAGAGGACTTCCCATATTTAGCTTCATCAAAATCTATGAATTAGTTGACTGTCTCGAGTTGGTAGTTAGATGTCAAAATATCTCAATTAATATGACCAAACTAACCACATCTTCACCACGTTGCCCATGTTATGCCATGTTGAAATAGTATACTGTTCAAACAATGATTCTGAGTAATATAAAAGCGTAATTTCTCTTGTTCACTCCTTAATATGAACACCTGTTGATATGAGGAGGAGGAAGAAGAGGCTGGATATAGCTTTGAAGCCGGCAGGATGAGCTGAGAGTGAATATTCTCTATGACAACAATCAGTAATATAGGGCCTTGAAGGATATGTATGTGTGTGTATCACAAGGAAGTATGTCCATGACATGAATTCTGGCAAATTTAATTCAGTATTTGATGTCAAGTGTGTACACATCCGAGTTTATCATGAATTTATATCTGTGCTGAGCTTTATATGATCCATGGTATATCTAGTACGTAATTCCTCAATTTTCTTGTTACGGTAATGAGATCAGATTCTTCACCTTGTGGAAGTGTTTACTGGTCCTCTTTCGACACACAGTTGTTTCACATTCTCTCAACCTTTTTTATTCTTCATATTTGAGATGTACCCTGTCACCTGTTGATTGGAAAATATTCAAGGTTGTCAATATTGCCAGATTAGCCTAAGGATGGTTATTCCCTGTTGTTGGATGCTTGTTCATGATCTTTTCTGTCCAATATTGATTGCTTTGTTCCTTCATCCTTGTATTATTGTTTTTCAAATATTTCTTACTTTTCCAGGCGAACACGAGCTGCATTTGACATGGCACTGACCGTTCATCGCAAGGTACAGGAAAGAGATATTGAAGCTGGTCGGAACCTTGGTAATTGGATCCTTCGATGGCTTGACAAAATGAAGCCATCTGCTAATATTCGAGGCTCAGATAACAATGCAATTACCAGTGCAACTAAGCAGCTTAGGAACTCATCTCACTCTGCCAAGCCCGAAGCTTTCCAGAAATATGGTGCTGGCAAGGACAAGGAATCCAGCAGCAGGCATCTATTTACCTCAGCTAGAAACACATGGCAGAAAGCGTACCCAACCATTTCCATGATGATGAAACCAAGAAGCCCAGCTGGAACAAATATCCAATACAGGCAGTTCAACACTGTTTTGCCTACTAGTTTCAAACCCATGAATCACACGAAACATGGTTTTGAGGGAGTGATCCGACCGGACATATTGCAGTGGATTCAACGAAGCTAGTCATTAACTACTTTGTTGCTGCTTTTTGGCTTTTTCACTAGTGGACCTGAACGTCTGGAGAAGATGCATATCCGGCACAAATAAAAGCTAACTAGATCAGTGCCGTCATGGAAAAGAATGGCTTCAAATTTTAGTCTCTGTTTTCTGTTTTCTTTTGGCTGAACCTAGTACATTTCAGTCAATATTGTACATTCGTTTTAGATTCTGCCCTGTGTGTGGCTCAACCAACCTTGATTGTTGTGTTGTTTCTACTCTGTTGTAGCCTCTAATGCAATAACAAATAGTATCAAGTTATTTTTTTGTTAGCTACTTATACAAGATATATGCATGCAAAACGTGTGTTCAATGTTGATAAATTAGTTTAATATAAAGAGATGTGAAAGAGGGAGACAAGAGGGCTCTTCACTTCTCAAATGTTCATTTGATAATCTTCTGAGCTAAATTGAATTAAATTAACTTAATATTTTGAAATTTAAATTCAAAAAATATATAAAAAGTATTATTAAGTTACAATTATTCTCATATTTATATGGTGGAAAAAAGACGGAATGACCTGAGAGATCCTTATACTTGATTCGGTTTGTAAGTTGGATCCTTGTACTTACGACTTTGCCAACTGAACCCTTAAATTCATTCAAACATAATATTTTAGACCCCTTTCTCATCTGATGGGTGTGCGTGTAGTACACTCATTTTACACATGAAATACCACGTCATTTTTTAATGACACATTATTATTATTATTATTATTATTATTATTCTAATCACATCAGAAATTAAATATTTAAAAATAAATAATATTAAAAAAAATGCATTTTTTCTCTCTCTCACTATACTCATTTCACCTCCTTCCCACCTTCTACCATTTTCATCCCAAAAATAAAAACCACAATTTTCATATTTCTTCATAGTTCACACTAAAAAATTTCTCAATCACAAAATGTAATAGATTATAATTAGTTCTTGCACATGCTTTAGGGTTTTATTTATTTTGATTTGATAAAAAGAGATATCAAGAAAACTTCAAATTGAAAAAAATATGTTTATATGTAAGTTCAAGTAATAGATCTTAAAGAATTAAGTTTATAAAAATGGTGAATGGTATATTTTCTTGCAATTTTTTTTTTCAATTTTTTATTGGATGATTTTATAGTGATAATGTGTACGTCAAAAAAGAAGAAGAGAAAAGGAGTAGGGGGCGGGGGGAGGGTGGGGGGTGGGGCTGAAGAAGAAGAGAGAAGGGGTGGGGGTGGGGTGACGTGGGGTGGAGTGAAGAAGAAGGAGTTTTCAGTATTTTTTTTAAAAAAATATTTATTATTATTTTGCCTTATAATTTTGACAATTTTAAAATAACAATATTGTATTCACTTGCTTCAAAATGCGTGTGGTCACATATTTGTCAAACTCAACCATTTTAGTGCCACATAAGCCCGGTCAATGGTTAGAGGGAATTAAAAAATAGAATTTCATCGAGTTTAAGGGTCCATTTGGCAAAGTGATGAGTTTGGTTCAACTGACAAACGAAGCCAAGTACAGGGGCCTCTCATGTCATTTCGGCAGAAAAAAATGCATATTAAATATTAGTCAAAGTTCAAGTATATTGATTCTCGAAAAGTGAAACATGACAAGTATTTTGAGATAGAAGAAAAACCTACTTAAAGTGAGCCTGTTGGGATTGGCTTAAAAAAATACTAGCTTTTAAGTCAAAAATAAAAAGTTCAACTGAAATGACTTTTAAATCAAAAAAAATAAAATAGGGGAGACCTACTTTTGATTTTTGACTTATTTTAAGTTATTTTAAACTTATTTTAAGTCATTTATGACTTTATCAAATACTTTCTAACTTATTTTAAGTTATTTTTTATATTTATCAAACACTTTCAAAAGTAAAAAAATTGACTTAAAAATAAATTTGACCAACTTTTAAATCAATCTAAACATCCTCTCAGCTTTAATTTTTTTTAAATAATTATAAGAACAAGTTACGTTTTCTTTAAGAGTAAATAATTACATGTATGTTCGTTAAATTTAACTTCATTTGGTTTAAGTAGCTAGCTTGAATAATATCTGTATCTATTTTATGATGTGGTACTTGTAAATTTTTAGGAAAAAATATTTTAAAAATTAAAATCAATATCTAGATCTATTTAGGATCCAACCTATCCTAAATCTAACCCGCTTGAAATGAATTGACTATTTAAGACATCAGCTCCCTCATGACACTAGAGGTTACTTCAACCTAGACAAAATGAGAATGACAAGTTTCAGAAGAAGAAAACTGAAGAGGACCAAAAAACAACCTTAGAAATTGATTGGATCTTCATCTTAACTTGTTCATTTTCGAATGCTTATCTTCTTCTTTTAAACTATATACTCTTAGGTATAGCTTCTAGGAAGAGGTCTAGTTTTGGTTAGGCTCTTTTCTTTTCTCGTAAGGGGAGAGTCTCCCTTATTTATGTTTTTCTACCGTCTTTGTTTTGAGAGGAGTCCTCTCTTTTAAGTGCACAATAATTAGGTTTCATTTTCTAGTATCAAGAATAAATTGATAGGCCTTAGTAGGCTAGTCGACTTATGAACTATCATAGAATCGAATGTTAGGTTTATGTCCCCTTTTATTTTATTTATGTTAAAGCCTGGGGTTGTTCAGCCCCTGACCCCTAAGGATCGTTAGTTTTTTTTAAAAAAATTAGAAGGATATGATTATTCTTCACTTTCTATCATATCAACGTTCACCACGGGTGCACTTAAAATGTTGCTGTGACTATTCATTAGAATCTATTGTAGAAACTTTTTGAAACTACAAATAAGTATACCGTCCTTAATGTTCCCTCTATTTCATACTTCATCCGTTCCTATTCACTTGTTAAATATTTCTTAATTTAATTTTTATTTTTACTTGTAAATTTTTGACAATTCAAAGAAAAATAATTATTTTCTAATTTTACAGTCCACAGTGATAGATCCTATTTTAATCCTTTTAGGAATAGGAACTTGGACTTTGAGCTAGACACTCCACACTTTGAAATATTTCAAGTTGGATTTCCTTCCTTTTCATTTCTCAAACAAAATTGCTTTTTTTCTAAAAAGACAAACTTTTTGTCGTTTCCTTTTGTAGTAAGGATAGTTCCTCCACACAAGTTTTGTGGTAAACTCGAACTTATAAATAATGCATCCATCATTTCTTTCAACGTTTGGTTTTTCATTAGATTGAGGTGAATAGGGCAGCAGTTTGATGGATAATTCCACTTTCCAAACATATTTCTGCACAAGGAGATTTATACTCTACATTCTTATCACTTCTTATCTTTTTTTCAACTGATTTTCAACTTCGATATTATATTGTCTAGACATTTCTATTGCTTCATCCTTACCATTCAGCAAATAGACAGTCATTTCTAATGCAATTGTCAATGAAAGTTATGAGATATTTTTTTTCCACCACGAGATGGTGTTGACTTCATATTGCAAATGTCAGTGTAAATCAACTCTAAGGGATTAGAATTCCTTTCAACAGATTTATAAGAATGCTCAACATACTTAGACTCCACACAAACATGACATTTTTATTTATTGCACTCAAAGTTAGACAAAACTTCTAAGTTAATCAGTTTTCCTTACAAGGTTTTGTAATTGACATTCCCCAAGTGTTCATGTCACAAACTTTGACTCAAGCAAGTAAGAACAAATACAAATATTGAGTTTGAAAAGCTCTTCGCGAGGTAGCTTTTTTCTCACTAATATTTTGTTCCTATTTCTTACAATTTTGTGTGATACAAACATCGTTTAGAGTCATCACCTTGTCAAATGTCCTTTTCAGAAGGAACTTTCCATACCTTTCAATTTGATTGTTATAGAAC
>JAJOOS010009972.1:0-11740 GCA_029582725.1 Solanum chiquidenum | reverse complement strand
AGTGAAAAGTTAGCAATGTTTTTAAATATTTTGGCTCATCATGAGAAGAATAGATCCATTAAGGTTGATTATATTAGATCGGGCTGGAGCGTAAGTCAAGCTTTCAATGAATGCTTGAAAGCTAATCTAAAACTAGCTCTATTGTTACTTGTTAGCCCCAAACCGGTGCTTGAAGATGAGCTTGACGATCGATGGAGATGGTTTAAGGTATATGCACTTTCAATTGGGTATCTATTAATTTATGTAAAAGTAAAATAAATATAATTTTACGAAGAAATTTTTGTTGTTTGAGATAATGTTATAATTTTTTTATAGGAATGTCTAGGTGCATTAGATGGTACTTACATTCAAATTAGAGTTCCATCTAAGGACAAACCAAGATACAGGACAAGAAAGGGAGAAATAGCAACTAATGTATTAGGAGTTTGTGATAAAAATCTTAATTTTACTTATGTATTACCTGGTTGAGAAGGATCAGCGACTGATGGTCGTGTATTACGAAATGCTATAACTCGAACAAGTGATTTGAAAATTCCCGAGGATAATTCTATACATATGCTCACATTAAAATTATATCACAAAAATAATGATATATAAAAGCAACTAATTTCTTATTTATATTATAGGTAATTATTATTTGTGCAACAGAGGATATACAAATGGAAATGGTTTTCTTTCACCTTATCGAGGATATAGATATTGGTTAAGGGATTGGCAAGGTGAAAATCCACCACCCCAATGTCGAGAAGAGTTTTTCAATATGAAGCATGCTAGAGCTCGTAATGTTATTGAAAGGACATTTGGTCTCTTGAAAGGACGTTGGGAAATTCTTAGAAGCCTTTCTTGGTACTCGGTTAAGATACATAACATGATTATTAGTGCTTGTTGTTTGATACACAACTTTATTCGTAGAGAGATGGAAGTGGATCCCTTAGAGATCAATGTGGAAGAACAAGTAGAATATCAACAAGATAACATTGATGTTGTTGAATCATCTCAGGAGTGGACCACATGGAGGGATGAGTTGGTTCAATCAATGTGGAATGCTAACTTAAACAATTGATCTTTCCATTATTTTGTGCTTGTTATATGTTTATGCTGCATTTGAATTATTATTCCCTTTAATTTATGATATTCTTGTAAGATGCATCAACTTTTAGCTTTTTATGATATAAGAAACAGTTACTTACATTAATTTGTAATGTGTTTAATTTATTTCTTTTTTGTGATGTGTTGGTATGTTTTTAATTTATTGTTTTTGTACTGGAAGTGTATGAAATTTTTTTATGATGCTAAGTAAAGATTTGGAGATACTTTCGCTTTTTATGATGGTAACTAATACTAACAATGATTGTTTCACAAAATTATTCAGACAAATGGAAATTCAGAAATCTTCAATGCAACCACCAAAAAGATCAAGACGAAAACGATCAACACCATCAACTCGAAGGACATGGACTCCTACAGAAGAAAGTACTCTTATAAATGGTTTGAAAGAGTTATGTGTTAATGGTTGGAGAGCTGATAATGGAACTTTTAGGCCAGGATATCTGATGGAGTTAGAGGACTATTTGCGTGAACGTCATCCTGAAAGTGGCTTGAAAGGTGAACCACATGTCAATTCTAAATTAAAATTTTGGAAGAGATGTTATGCAAGCTTAAGTTTACTAAAACGTAGGAGTGGTTTGGGATTTCAATATAGTGATGGAACTATAATTATTGATGATCCAAAAAAATGGGATAAATTTTTAAAGGTAATTAATATTTTGCTATTAGAATATTATTACTTTATATAGATATTTCTTATGTCTTCATAATTTATAATTAATACATATAAAATTATTGTCTTTCTTTTATTGTTTGTCTAGGATGATCCTGATGCAAGCAACATGAATACTAAAAAATGGCCATTGTTTGCGGATTGGGAGGAAATTTTTGGAAAAGATAGGGCAACTGAAGAACATGCAGAAGGGCCACTGAATGTTGTTGAGGATATCTTAAAGAGTCAAACATCAGGACTTTCTACTGATATGAGTTTAGGATTTCTTATCAATGTTAATGACAATGAATATGAAGATGAAGCTAGTCATAGACCCAATGCACCTACTAAAAAAGCTGAAAATACTGATACAAGACATAATTTTACTCAAACAACTGAAAATAAATATGCTTGAAGATCTCCCCGTGAGCATATTGGTCCATCTGAAAAGCAAGGTGAATATGCTAAAACATCTTGTGGTCAAATTTATTCCATCATTGAATCTCCTACATTTGATTTTTGTACACCATAGAGCAACGCATCAAAGCTATAAAGGTTATCTGTGAAGATGTCAAAAATATGAAAATCTTTTTACGTATGAGTGAGCTTGAGCGCCATACAATGATGTTCATGGTTGTCAATGATAAACTTTGAAGTATGATAAGCTTGTGTATATAAATGGTGGCACTAGTGTGATAGTATTTGCTTAACTAATAGTTTCAAATCAAAACTTTGATTGGAGTGCCATTTTTTTATCCTCTAGTTATGTTCACTCTTCTGTGTATGACTAATGTAGGTCATGAGGATGCTAGAATCTTTTGTATATGTAAAATCTATTAAATAGATTAACTCTCATGTAAAAGTTAAGTTTATTGTAATTCTGTTGCTAGTTATCAATTTTTGTGCAGTTGCTTATGTTGCTTCCCTACAGTTTTGGTTTCATTTTTTCTATTATGGTAGACCAGTTTTTGGTCTTATTTTGTCTGTTGCTTTGATGCAGAGCTTTTATTTCAGTTTTGACAGGTGTTTTGGTGAATATTTACTGAAATTTTACTCTTGTTTTAGCTGTTGTTTTAGTTGTAATGTTGGTTGGTTTGTTGTATGCTGCAATTTTGGTTAGGTTTCTCGGTTAGTATGAATATGAGTTTCTGTTAGTCTAGGCATGTTGGTCATTTGCCAGATGAGCTAGTTTTTTCTGTTGCTTTGATGCATGACTTTTGTTTTAGTTTTGACAAATATTTTGGTGAATATTTTCTGGAATTTTACTTTCGTTTTAGTTGTAGTTTTGATTGGTTTGCTGTAGGGATTGCTGCAATTTTGGTCAAGTTTCTCGGTTAGTATGAAGATAGAAGTTTCTATTAGTCTAGGCCTATTGTTTCTTTGCCAGATGAGCTAGTTTTTTATGTTGCTTTGATGCAGGACTTCTATTTCAGTTTTAATAAATCTTTTGGCTGTGTAGTGCCCATCAACCAAAGATTTACATGAAGCAAATATATTTTAAGCTTCTATTTCCCAATTCGCAAAGCAACGTTTTGTGGACGATCTTTGCTAGAAGTACGGTTATATGGATCAATATTTTGAGCTGACAAGTAGACACAAAAGCCCAAGCCATACCTCACTTCTCGAGTTGAAAGCATTCTTGTTCCATGCATTGCCCTCTTGTTATATCCAAATCAGTATGCTTTAACCATCTTACCTTTGTCTTTGTCTATTACAAGACCTCTTAATGATTTAATCGTTAACCCGTTAAGAGTTATCATCTATTTATGTTATTCTATTTTAGGTCCGATTCGACGAGCTTTTGGATTATCATAAGGCAGATTTTGCTTATCTGATTTTGTACTCTTTTGTTTCTCTTTGGTTTCAATTATTTTTATTATATATTGCTATAATCGTCTGCGTCCTAGACATAGTTGTAGTGTTTGCGTTCTTCCAATGCTTCCTGGTTTAACAATTTTGGCTATGGAAACTCTATTTTTTGTGTCTCTTTTATTTTCCAAAGTTGAGATAAGACTTTATGGTGCACTTGATTTAATGCTTCCTAAACAAGCTCTAAAATATGGCATGTTGTTCGTACTTGTCCTTAAAAGCAAGTTAACAATTATAAGGGAGTCACCTTCTTACTACAAGTACTTTGACGAATCAAATTTATTTTAAGAATGTAACTTTCATATAATCTCATTTGGTTATGAGTTAACACAAATGCCTATTAAGTCAAACTAATGAAATTGTCTCTTAATATGATCCATTACCTTTCCTAATGTGTGCAGAAATATTATGTGGATAGGTTGGATTTAGTTTTAAAATGGGTAACTGGTGGATTTTCTATGTTGGATGGATTGAGTAGTTAAATTTGGTTTTAACTAAAACTCTACCAAAAAAATATACAAAAAGCTAAATAAGAGGGTATTTTTGTAATCAAACCACTTATTTTTAGGATGTATGCAATGGTTATTATTTTTAGTACAACAAACCAAACAATCAATAAGAAATAATGCCAGGATAACTAATCCTAGTATAACTAATTCCAGCATAACTTATCCCAACATAACTTGTATTCAAACCAAATGACCCCTTAAGTTATATAAAATGAACAAAAATATCCTATGTTTGTAGTTTGGTCTATAAATGCCCTTGACATTAATATTTTGATTCAAAAATGCTCTAGCTATTGATAGTTTGGTCCATAAATGTTGTTATTATTCCTAAATGGGTCAAAAATGTCATTTTTCTAATAAATATATTATTCTTTTCTTTTGAAACACATCTTGTTCGTGATAAAATATTACTTTTGAAACACCCAAGTAAGATGTGGATTCACTTTTTGCGAGATAAAAAAGACGTCGCATATGAATAATGTTAGTTTTGTGTGACACATAAATCGTAGGAGTAATTATATTGATAAAGAAAACTAGACAATAATATTGTCCGACTACTTGCCAATCATCTACCTTAATCTTCGATAGTCATATCCTCCTATCTAGTGTCACGTCCTTACAATTGTGTCATGTCTTGTGTAATCACCTTCCCCAAATACTTTTTTGGTCTACTTCTCCTTAGACCCATCATTGTTTGTACAAAACAGGTTGAAGCACTCGGGGTGGAGAAAGAATTAGAGTTAGTTGATTCTAATCCTACGAAAGAGTAAAGTTTGATCCGAGTCGATGCTGATACTAATATACAATCTCTTAGCATGCCAATTGAAGGATGTAGCACGTGGACCGGAAAAATGGTAATATTATGACTCCAACATTATATATCTCTAATCCTGAAGTAGCTCAAATTATTCAAGAAAGTCAAGTTGTCATGTTGCTTAAATCTAATTTAGTGATCAAGCCACTTATAGTCACATTGAACACATATGCTCATGAGGTCTCTTCTCAAAATTTGGATTCATTTGATAAAACATCAAGGTAAATTTGGGCAACTCTGATCCTCCACATGGAATGATAAAGTTTTAGTGAAAGGTATGTGACCACTCTTTCAAGCTAATTTCACAAAGTGGTTTGATTATTTCAAAAGAAAAATAGAGGGAGATGAGCACTCCTAGGTAGGCTTTATTTGATTGATAAAGAAGAGCATGTTTCACATGTTATTTTAAATAGAAAATTAAGTCCATAAACTCTGAAATTTATACCTAAAAGTACAATTACAAAAAGAAAATGAACAAGAGGCCTTAGCATTAGGACTTGGTCCAATTAAGGCTTATGCTATTGATTTGGATGATGATTTTTTTTATGAGGATGGGGAAGATAATAAGTTGGACTTATGCTTTGATAAAGTGGCTCGGGATGGGGATATCTCTTCCAGTTAAAGTCAAGCTCCGGATTTTTGTTCTAGTCAAAGTTCTATGAGGCATCAAAGTAGTGGAAGGAACAAAAGGAAGACACATGGAAGGAAGCACAGTTGGAATGATAAAGTGATAAAAGTTTATCCAAGGCACCTACTGATGCGATTGATAAAACAGAATCATATAACAATGTCAATAGCTTAAAAAAAAACCAATAAATCCAAGAAAAATGATGAACTATGTTGGACATATTTAAAGAAGAAGACAAGAGGAAAATATTTTAGGTTATCATTTTTATTTCACACATTTATAAAAGTAAGTTGGAGGTTGAAACTCAACTTTCTTCTTGGAATTTATATTTGTGCATTATTTAAGCATTTTCATTTGTAATATCATCATAGAGTGTATAACAAACTATGTGATTATTATAGAATACCTAGTCCTCTCTAATTCATGCTTTATAATTAGTAGAGGTTCGTTACCTCATTAGAATTGACAAAGTAAGACCTAATCCCCCTTGTTTGTACATAATTCTATTGAGGTTCTTTGTTTTAATAAAAAACTACAGGACACTCTGTCTAATGATATAAATTCACAAAAATAAAAAATAAAAAAACATGATCAAATTCTCACACCTCCTCACTGGGCATCTACGCATCTTCTTCTCAATCTTATCTTTCTTATTTTATCTACCATGAAGATTGCTTTCACCTTATCCTAATTTTCTTTAATTTTAATTTTAAACTCTCCTAATATGTCCATAATCCAAGAACACCCGTGACTAGATTTATGAAAATGATTAGCACGTTTTTAATGAATGAGAATTCCACGTGGTTGGCCATTAATGGCGGGCCTCACATCAAATACGAAATTGAAACCCCAAACACATTCAAAATATTGTGCAAAGTAGTGGTGGCCAAACAACAGAATAAATAAATACTCGTGGGTCCTATGTGGAGAAGTCAAAAAATATTATGACACGTAGTTATCAAAGAAAAAATCAATTTAGCAATAATAATTTCGTTTTTTAATTGCATCTTACTGAACATCGGCAAGCAGCAATGGAGAATCTCTTGGGTCTTCTGAGAATTCGAGTCAAGAAAGGTGTAAATCTCGCCGTTCGTGATGTTCGCAGCAGCGATACATATGTTGTTGTCCAGATGGCTAAACAGGTCCCAATTTCACTAATTTTTTAACTGTTCCATACTCTCTCTTTTTTTAATCGGATTTTTGGTCTATTACTTTGATTTTAATGTTTGATATTTGCTGATATGATCATTTATGGAAGAATTTTCAAATTTCATGTCAAGAAAGTTACATTTAAGTCTATCACCCACTTGACTGCCTGTAATTTTATTTTCTAGAATTTGTGCATCTGGGTTTATGATCAGTTTGCTTGACATCTGAAGGATGATATATCTAAAATTTTATGTGGAAATTCTGGTTACAATCGTTTTTTTTGGGGAAGTCTTCTAAGTCAAAATGATTATCTCCTGTAGCAGGGGCGGACCTACCTTGTTGCAAGTGAACCCACTTCGTCGAAAAAATACGTGGTATATACATATATATTCAATCTGTTTTTTGAAACAAAACACACTATATAATTAATTTGACCTCACTTAAACCAATAGTAACACATAGCCCAGCGGCAAAGTGGTTACAATTTGACTGATGCATCGTGGGAATCGCACCACCTACAACATTTAATACTTGCTTCATTTTTTTTATATGTTGAACCCACTTGATAAAATTTCTGGGTCCGCCACTGTCCTGTAGTTAGTATTATTTTTAGATGTCTTTTTAAGTTTGGACTTTCAGAATGGGGCTGTGGAACTCAGCGGAAGGGTGTTGAAGTTTCTTTATTTTAAACAGCTCTATCATATTTTTTAGTCTTCCCTTCTAGAAAAGGAATGTAGTTGTCGAAAAAGGAATGTCCTTTTAGTAGTATACTAAGGAGGTTTTGAATGTGTAAGCTGTGCTGTTGTAATTCTTGTCGTGCGAAGGTTCCTGAATTTCGGCCTTCTATGTGTTGAGTCTGGAGCGATAAGCTGATGCAGATTTGTGAAGGTTATGCCATGATAAGTACTAGGTTCTTGGTGCTTGATCTTCCAGGTTCTGAAAAGTATATTAATAGGGTAGAATGGGTTGTGTGTGTGTTTGAGGCAGGGGCGGAGCTAGGTAGGTTCAAGGGGTTCATCCAGACCCCCTTCGACAAAAAACTACACTCTTTATGCACAGTTGAAAGTATTTTATGTAGAAATTGGGTGAAAATCTTTTGATTTGTTGTACTGTTATCATCTTGTTTTACTACTCCTCTGAGTTTACAAAAAGAGCACCATTTTTGTTACCTGTTTCATGTACTAAATTAGGTCATAAGATAACAATGTCTTTAATACTCTGTGACTTGTAATATCTGTTTTTTTTGCCATAATGCATGACTCAATTGGTACTTTGAGCTTCCCAAATCAGGGGGTGAAACGACAACTACTATCTTACTAGCAGAAGAAATAACACAAGGACTCGAATACTTGGCTTTTCTTTACGTTCAATGCTCTGACTACTGTGTTATTTTGTTATTAACTGCATGGAAGATGGGAAGCCACAGATTTGAAATGTGTTCTAAATTGTAAATTCTTACTATTTTGATGTATATTATTAATTGCTCTCAGACAGTTTTTTGACATGAATGCAGAAATTGAAGACCCGAGTTATAAAAAAGGATGTTAATCCTGAGTGGAATGAAGATTTAACTCTTTCTGTTGCAGATCCCAATCTTCCTGTTATGCTGGTAAAGAAGTTTCTTGTTTGCTGGTTATCATATAAGATAAGACCCTATCTGTTTTGCAGAAAACATAACTGTTTCTCGCTGATGATCACTTGCTGGGTGCTTTGATCAAATGTTCCTACATAAAACTATACACTTTCCAGTGTTTGTATTTCTTGTTTATGTTTTCTTCTTTCTGCCCTGTTTCCAGACTGTCTATGATCATGATTCGTTCAGCAAAGATGACAAAATGGGAGATGCAGAATTTGACATCAAACCATTAATAGAGGCTCTCAAGATGAACTTAAGTGGCCTCCCAGATGGCACCATTATAACAAGAATACAACCGAGCCGATCTAACTGCCTGTCTGAAGAGTCTAATGTTGTATGGAAAGATGGCCGGGTTGTGCAAGATATGTGCCTAAGATTGAGAAATGTGGAATGTGGAGAAGTCGAACTTCAACTTCAGTGGATCAACATTCCTGGTTCGAAGGGTTTATAGAATACAGCGTGTGTATATATATCTGGTTGCAGTTAGCTGTCTAGCTGCAGTGTATGAACTGGTTTGTGCTCGCACAACTGATCTCTGGTTGTAATAAATGGAGTTTGTAATATAGAAGTTCAATTAAGAACTACCTATGCACACTGCACCAATCTGTTGGGCAAGGTTTCTAGCTTGCCGAATATTTGGTTTGAATAACACTGTAACTCAAGTGCACACTTTTGTGTGCATATTATGGTAGTACTCCTCCGTCTCATTTTACGTGGCAATCTGTTGTTTTAATTTCGTCCAAAAAATATGTCATCCTACTATGCTTTAAAATATCCCTTTTACTCTTAATGAAATGATTTTCAACCACATAAATATATGAGAATTGTTTTAGATCACAAATTTCAAAAGATTTTCCATTTTTCTTAAATATCGTGTCAAATTAAATGGTGCTCACTAAAATAAAATAGACGGAGGGAGTAGTTAATATTTGCATGCTAACTCATATGCCTATAAATCACTTTTAAAAAAATTCAACTGTACCATTTTTCGGGTAAACACTTCCCTTACTTTTCTTCTGTTTATATTGCTTTCAGATTTTGAAATACCATTGATCGGAATTGGATGCTTAATTCGACTTCATTAAAGATAAAGTAATCACTGATAGAGATGTTCAAAATTAAATCGGAATCAATAATTGAAAAATAGTTGGCTTATTAGTTTAGCGGATCTGTAATGGTTCTAATTTTTTTATTTATGAGGTGATTGAGTTTTAACGATTTGAGGCTTTTTTCTAATAGGTTAATCGATAATTTGATAGTAAATTAATAAATTATATTTATATCATTCGATATATAGAGTCCTCGACTTATGACTTAGTTTATATTTTTTATTTCTAATTTTCTCAAACTTTAGATTATTCTACCTGGTGTATGTTTTTGAACAAAATACAATCTGTCAACTAATATCATGGTTTATTTGATTTGTCATCTTATTTCAGTGATTTTGTTTGTATATGAAATTTTAACGGCTAAAACGATAATCAAACTCAATAATTGACAATTAAATTAATAACAATCATAACTGATATCAATATCTTAATAGTTTTATAAAGAATCGATATAAATCGAACCGATATGTTGGCCATTGGTGACAGGCCTCACATAAACCAAATTGAAACACTATACACATCCAACAATGTGCAAAGTAGTGGTATCCCTGTGCATTACTAGAATCAATTGGCAAATCCCTTACAATACGCTCGAATCTCGATTATTTTACCCAGCAATAATTTCTTTTTAAATTGCATCTTTCTGAAATTGTCTCTTTCATACTTTTGATTAATATTGTAATTATTAGGATTCTTTTTTATTGATTATCAAACATTTTTGTATTTTTCTCCAATAAATTGACTTGTTATATGATAACTCGTTTTCTTCTTCTCTAATTTTTTTTTTAAAAGACGTTGCCTTTGTAGATTTGACCAGAAAGAGTTTATTTGACTTGGTGTACGTGGGAGGTTGTAAGGGAAAATTCAACTAAGTCATAGTTGCTACCAAATTATATGTCACAACGTATAATATGAACTCTCACATATCATATTACTTTATTTAAGCTAATCGAAAATTAATACTCCATTATATGAAAAATAAAGAAAACACAAAATTACAAGTATTGATAAGATTAAAAAATAACTATATTTGTCAGAGGCAAGTAGCATATTTTAAGAATAAAATGAGAGAAGTTATTTGATATAATTTGATTATATCCTCCAACAACATATAGACCGTATCAATTTATGAACGTAAAACTATACCAAGGACTACATTAAAAGATAACAAAATAGATATACTTGTAATTACTTTTAATTAATACGGATTTATCTAAAGATAGGTTACAATTCATTTCACATATTTGGTAGGAGTCAAACTTCATTTTGATTCAAAATATACATTAGATTACAAACTCCGTTAGTATAAAATATTTGTAATTTTTATTTAACATCATAATAATCAAATGAGTTGAGCTTAAATGAATGTGTGAATTTATATAGTAGATCTTAGCTTGTTATAGATTGAGAAGTAGAGTCGTTTGGTAGCTATTTAAAACGGTATTTGTATTAATTTATGACACAAGTTTATAATGTTTGATAACTAGTTAGGAAATAAGTTATCCGTATATAAAATCTATATGCTTGATTTATAATTTTAAAATTCACATAATTAATACTTGTATATGAAATACTCCCTATGTTCCTAATTACTTGTCCACTTTTGAATTGACACACCTATTAAGAAAACAATAATTGACATAGTGAACTTACTATTTTACCCCTATTAATAATGAAGTGGATGAATTAAAAAATTAAGTAATTAATTGATGGTATAATAGTTAAAATAATTTGTCCTTTCTTGATTTGTCAAAATGGACAAGTAATTAGGGACAACTACAAAAGGAAAAATTTCGTATTGGATTAAAATACAACAAATAAATTAAAACGGATGGAATAATGTTTTTATTTTTAGTTAAAGGGGGTCAAAAGAAAAATTAGGAGAAATAATGTTGAAAGAGCAGAAGGTTTAATTACCAACAACATCAGCAAGCAGCCACCAAAAGTTTCAAATGGAAAATCTTTTGGGTCTTCTCAGAGTACGAGTCAAAAGAGGCATAAATCTCGCAGTTCGTGATGTTCGCAGCAGCGATCCCTACGTTGTCGTCAAGATGGCTAAACAGGTCCCAATTCCATAAATTTCTTCTTTCTTTTTTTTACTGTTTCTTAATTTTTTTTATCAGATTTTTGGTTGAGTTTTTCGTCTGCTACTGTGATTTTTACGTTTGATAGCTGCTGATATGATCATTTATGGGGGAATTTTCAAATTTCATGTAAGGAAAAGTTATTAAGTCTATGAGCATTGATCACCCAGTCGCTGTAATTTT
>JAJOOS010009971.1:0-20800 GCA_029582725.1 Solanum chiquidenum | reverse complement strand
GCCCTTGGTTATAGGTACCAGTAATTTTAGTTCAAACCACGTATTCATATTAACAAGTCCATTAAATATGTACACATTATTAATTCATATCATATGCTTTAAATCACGACTCCGTCTCTGATTGATTAGCAAATTGGACAGATGTAGAATTGGAATTGGTGAGTAGTTGTTGACCCCAGAGTGAAGGCACTGGCTTAAAATAAAATTAAAGGGGATATATAGCAATGACCACAGAATGATATTCCTTATGGGAAGAAAAGGACTTGTTGGGGTTTAAGAAAAAAAGGTGAGATTCTTCTTAGGGAAATGGAATTTTAGAATCTTAACTCAAAACTAAAGTGTTTGGGACATTATTCTCAAGTCAAGAATTTCTTCCTTATTCCTTTTCCTATTTATAGGCCACTAATAATGGGTTCCTATAGCCCCATTCTTCCTTTTTACCCTTTTTAACTTTTCTTAACAATTCCCTTAAATAAATATAATACTTCTTTGCTATCAATATGCATATATGATTTGGTTCAAAATCATGAATATGTATAAAAATTGAATTTAGAACTTATTTACTAGCGTTTGATGTTGATGTTACAAAAATTCAGAACTCATAAAGTTTAAATTCAGAACTCTTTACGACTCTTACTTGTATAGTACCATGGCTAGTGCATTGTCTAAATCGCGATTTGAATCATAGTATTTGAGCTATGTTCATCGAGAATAAGTCATAACCATGAGGTTTAATTTTTGGTAGGTAAAAATACTAGCTAATCATTTCTTTTTCATTTGTTTAAGTCTTGGTGGACAGAGTTACTTGATACATGTACTGGTGAGTGGTAGTAGGTTATATCGTAAAATGAGTCGAGATGCACACCACAATTTATTTATTTTTTAAAAAATACGACATCGAAATTAAAAAAACTTGAGGCACGTCAAGATGTTGCAAAGCTTGCTTCTTCGAAAAAGAAAAAAAAAAGAATGAAGCGTACCTTCAAACGTACGTTATTTCTAATGAAAAAGCGGGAGGCATAATGAGCCGACGATACATTATGAATTTATGATATGTTTTATACATATATCTAATATTCAATTTTAAATTTCGTTATTTGGTAGACAACATTCATTACTAATTTTATTTATTAAATATTTCTTTTTAAAACCTGTTTTGATATATTTTGCTTAAGCCAATGATCTATTGAAAATTATTTGTATATCTTTGCAAAATAAAGATAATATTTGTGTACACACCACTGATCTTCCCAGAATCCATTTGTATATTACGCTTGGTATTTTTGTTATTGTTGTTGTTATACTTTATTAACCTTCAAGAAAAAATAATCAGACATTGCTCAAGTCTTTGTAAATGATAAAAATGCATGCAAAATGACAAACACTGTCGTTATAAATAAGTTCATAAAAATATACATAATTTTTATATTTTACTGTATAATAAACCACTTATATTAGTAAAAAATATGGATTTAACACACTAATTTTATCAAGCTTTTGAAAAAAAAAGGCATGTTGCCTATTAGCTTTTATTAACAATCAACAAAGAAAAAAGATAATGTACATCATTTTTATAGTATAAGCTTATGCTAAAACAAGAAAATTGCTAATTAGAATTGATTTTTTAAGTTTTACAATTGTGTCAACTAAGTCAAAAAACTAATGAAATCTTCTTCTTTGTAGCAGATTTGATGGGAGTTATATATGGTCATCAGTGGATTAATTAGTCTTCAATTATCCCACTTCATATTCATTTTCTTAATTAGAGGTGACAAAAATAGTCCAACAATATATAACCCACCCAATTCGACAAAAATAGTACAGTCTAACAATATATAATCCACCCAATTCATCCAACTTTTAACGGGTTGAACATGAAATGGGTTGATGGTCATATATATTCCTAATTTTCATCCATGCATATTAATCATAACGCCCATCACTACATCACTAAATATTCTGATGAAATTAATCAAATCACCTTACGTGGAGGTCTTAGATTTAAGTTCTGAAGTGAAAAAGTTTCTATTAGGGCACACTTGGCCTCTTAATAGGTCTTACATGCCCGAATTAGTTGGGATTTAACTCCCATTGCCCGGCATAGCCAACAAACAACAATTCTAGTGATAATCCAAAATATAATAATAAAGTAAACACTTAATCATATTAATTTACATAATTAGCAAGGATAATTTGAATAAAATTCAACAAATCATTATTGTCATGAACAAAAGGGGATTTTAATTCCATGTTATCAAAGTCTTTGTTACACTTCAAAACAGCAACCTAACAACCTCAGCATCTGCTCTTTATTTATATATATATATTTCCATCAGATTGAAAAGCTACTCTATGCTTTATAGTTGTAGGAACAATTAAATTTTGAAGGAACAATCATATCCACTACACCACATTCTTTAATTATTAATTGCATTTACTTTTGCACCTATTACCCTTTTGATTTTTCTAAATCAAGCCGGTATACACACTAGTCTCTTTAATTTATTATCAATTATCTAATTTCTCTGGTTGATCATCATAAATATAAAATTCGATCTAAAAAATAATAAAATAAAGAAAAATATCTTAAATGACCTCAAGAGTAAAATTATAAAGTAAACAAAATGATACTATAATGATCTATTGTAACGACCGGTTCCGTCGTTATAGAAAAGCCAACGGAATTTTTTTTGGGTTGGAAATACTTTTTCGTAGTAACTTGGAATTTCTCAACCTAGTCCAGATTTGGATGAAATCGAAGTCATTAAAGTCTAGAGAAATCTGGTAGCAATTGGGTGATCTATTTATGATTTGATTACATGAGTAGTTAGACAAGTCGTTAAGGAATCCGTACGACTTTACAGAATTGAATTCAAGTGAGTAGAACTCCCGGAATCGATCTTAGCGTGCACGCTATTTTCTGAGCGTCATTGGTTAAAGGTGTGTTGTGAAATGGGGGGTCTTGCAATTATTAAAATAGCTCACTGTTTCGTGCAAGCCGCTTTGGCGGTGGTTTTGGTCGCTCGGGCGAGGCTGCTGGAGCAGGGTGAAGGACGTTGTGGCGGGCCAGACGCGACTTAAAGTCGTAAATAAACCCCAAAATGTCGTAATTTTGCACTTTTCGGTTTGTAGAGCTAAGGAACGACCGAACGAGCCTCAGGCAATTTTTGACAGTTTTCCACCATTCTTAAGGTTAAAGGTAAGGTTTTAACTCCCCGAATCCGTTTTTCGATCCGTAGAATGTAATCTAATGGGTAAATATCGATGGGGTAGAGTTTTGATCTAGAAACTATGGTGGAAAAAGCCCTAATTTGGATACTTGAGATTACGGGTATGATCTAGGGTTGTTAGAATTGTTAGTAATCCTGGTAATTAACGATTGTAGGGTTTCAAGCTTGTTTCAAGGTAAGTGATGGTTGTGATTCTATGATTGTGTGATGTATGTTTGTCTTTGCTTCATTATGATGCATGTATATGTGAATGTTGTATTATTGATTACACTTGTTGTAAATGAGGATATATGACTATGAATGCCATGAATCATGACTTGATTGGATGATTATGAGAATGTACTTTGTGATTGTGATTGTGGCTTGTTGAATGGATTGGGTGTTGCGTTCCGACACACTAACTTGGATCAGTTTCCACATTCCGGCATAATTATGGGATCGGTTGCCACGTTCTGGCATAATCTTTGGATCGAGTACCATGTTCCGGTATACTAACGGTTTGGGTTTAGGTTCCATGAGAGGACCAATGACTTGTCATAATTGTGTATCTTGAAAAATGTGAAGTTGTTCGTAAATATTGATAATCTTGTATATGTTCGATATTATGCATGTGATTATATTGTTATATTGACTTATGTATATTACACTAAGTGGGATAGCCGTGTGATCCTACCAATACACTGTGGTTGTGTACTGATACTGTACTTGCTCTTTCTTTGTTGAGTACATGACATCTTCAGGCGGCTATTGACAGACCTCGCTTAGAGGATCAGTGATCATCGTTCGAATTCTAGGGTGAGCCAGTTCTTCCAGGCTGCCATGAGTTCTTCTTTCGTCTATGTCCACATTTCGGACTTAGACTTTTCTAGTTAGTTATTAGTCGTTAGTTTGGGGTTGTGACCCTTCTTGTTTAGACTTTGGTTCATTGTTAGATGTTTTGGTACATTGATTTTCAGGTTCTAGGTGTATTTTTCCGCATTGTTAGTTGTTAGATCTTTTGGAAGTTTATGGGAACTTCAGTTTTAGCTATTTAACTTACTTCCGTAACTTAAATGCTTTAGTTTTTGATTTAGTTGCTTGGTTTGGGTTGTAGTAGTGATTCTCCCATCGAAGGGTTAGTGTGGATGCCAATCACGACGGTCTGGATCGTGACATATAACCAGTCAGTCATATTTAATATTATTAATCCTTTATAGTAGTAGGAACAATTAACTTTTGAACCTAGTTATTATTCATCTAAAATTTAGTACTTACTCTTTCACTTTTATTTTTCAATCCGACTCACTCCCGGCTACGATTTGAACCTTTCGCCATTGAGTGGTTAATTTATGAATGATAACTTAAATATGAATAGATTTTTACTTGGGTCAAATTAAATTATTATATATCATTTAATTTATTTTAATATAAATGTGTGTTTTAATCTCATTACCCAACATATATTCATTATAACATTATAAATATATATATATTTAAAAAATATAGCGTATACATAATCTTATTCTTACATAAATAAACGTATTGCAAACATATTTAGGACTTGTGATGTTTTGTCCCATGAATTCTCTAGAAAGGATCAAGTAAAAATCACAACCATAATAATCATGAAACAATAATATAAAAGAAAAAATAATTACTTAATTGTATCTTTATGACTATTTATTTATCTGTTATTACAAATCTTCTTAGTTTTTATTTATTTATTATAGTGCTGAATTTCAAATAGAGAACCTATTTATAATTTAAAAGAGAAAAGACATAGAAGAACAATTAGAGAAAAGAACACATTAAGGGTGTGTTTTGTAGGTGGGAAATACTTTCAGATTTCAATTTTCTTAGGTTTGATGGATCAAATTTTTTGAAAATAATTTTTTTAGAAAAATAAGTTTCTTTAAAAATAAGGAAAATGACATTAGCCTGAGTTGTGTTAAAATGACACTTGAATTGAAAGTAGCCATCAACCACGTCTTGAATAGATCTTAAACAAATTTGAACTATATTATTCGATCTTTAACTCCTTTACGAGGTTACTGAAATAGAAAAAATAAAAAGAGAGTACAAGAAAGGATCTGCTACCAATTAGGCTAGAAATAAGACCATAAAATTCGGATGAAGTAGAGAAAGTAAGTTCTACAAAACTACATTAAATTATGTCCTCCTCAATCTTCAACCCACCTCTTTCCCCCTCCCCGCACCAATAGCTCACATCTTGCTCTCCACTTGTTTTTAGAATAATTTTTTTATTATTCAAATAAAAAATACAAATGAATAAATAAGAAACTCACATATTTTTTTTAAAAAATATTTTTCTTCATACTTAAATAGGTGAAAAATTGAAAGAAATGAAATACAGAAATTTTGGATTAGGTCTTTGATACTTAATTATAGTTATATTTACCCTAATATATTTTTTATTTTTGTTGATTTTTCATCTACCCGATTAAATCTGAATTTGTGTCAAAAAGTCTCATTAGGAGTAAAATGTGCTCCGTACCAAAGGGGACTCAAATTGAGACCTCTGATTAAGGATGAAAGATTACTTACCAGTCTAGAGTTGTTCATGGTTATGGTTAAAAGACAAAACCGAACTACAATTCGATTAAACAAACCGATATTTGGTTTTATTTGGTTTTAAATTTTGAAAACCGATGCTATTTAGTTTGGTTTTGGTTTTGGTTTTACTAAAAAACAACCGCAAAAATAACCTAACCAAACCTTTAAATTAGATATATAAATTTTATAATTATTTATATATTATTCATAATAAAATATAAATATTTTGTTAAATTTTAATTAAGTATTTAACTTTACCATTTTCTCAAGCCCAACACTTAAATTTTAGCCCAACTATTATAATCCTAAGTCCAAATCCATTGTTTTAGTCTTTACATACCATACCTCACATAAGATAATCACACTTTCTTTTAATTGAATCAATTTGTTCGTGTAATAATAACTCTAGTATTGCTTAATTGAGTCGATAATTGCTTTCCTGTGAATTGTTCATGTACTAGGTGTTTGTGTCTATCGAGATATGTATGTCCTCAATAGATTTATTACTTTCAAACCGAAAAAACCAGAAAAACTTAACCAAACCAACAATAATCAAATCGACGATTATTTTTTTTGTTTGGTTTAGTTTTGGTTTTAACCAATAACCGATCCAAATCGAACCATGAACACCCCTACTTAGCACTCTACCACAACCCTTATTCGATCACAAGTCAATCTTATTTTATGTCTTTTATTATTATTATTATTTTATTTTTTTAAAATTTTGTTTCATTTCATTCTTGTCAAAAGCCCTAAACCCCAAAGCTCCATTTCGCAGCTTGTTTGAGGAGAAAACACACGGAGTAAAGAGAAAGAGAATGAGAATGCATAAACTGAAAGTTTTGCTATCACTGAGTAAACCCTTTCGGAGAAATGATTCGAGCTTCTTCCTCTCAAATCATTATTGTAGACAGTTTTCTGCTCAACCCAGTTACGCCGATTATCTTCAAGAACAGGTTCATTTTATTCAACATTCTTCGTAATTAAATTGTTTGTGCTAAAACAAATATGCTTTACTAAATTTGGCGAAGCGAAACACCAATTACTTTTTATTGTTGTTGCAGGTTTTGGTTGAAGGAAGGGCTAAATCAAGAGCAGCTATTTTAAATAGACCATCTGCTCTTAATGCTCTTACGCCTTCTATGGTTCGGCATTTTCCCCTTTTGAAGAATTTGTTTGTTTATGTTTTTGTAAAGCTGTAATTGACCCTATTTTGAATGTTAGGCTGGTCGATTAAGTAGATTGTATGAGTCTTGGGAGGAAAACTCAGATATTGGATTTGTAATGATGAAGGTAATGATACATTGTACTAAAAAGAGCTTCTTTTTACCTTCCTGGTTTGTTAATTTCTTTTGTTGGTTTTATTTTTCTTTTTAGTTTGTTTCATATTAAGGACATTTTGTTACATATCTTTAGTTTAAGATTACGTTATACAAGGTTTCAAAGTCGATTTGTATCTTATTAAACTCTGTGCCAAGTCAAAATCTGGCAAACAAATTGAAATGGAGGTAGTATTTTGAAGGATCAGAGATCAGTTTATGAAATTTGGACATTCTAGCTAATAATTAAGTTTTGATTGAATTTATTGCAGAGCAATGGCAGGGCATTCTGCTCCGGAGCAGACGTCGTCACGCTTTATGAGTTGATTAATGAAGGTGTGTGTTTGCTTTTGGTTTTGTTTCTTTTTTCTTGTGTTGTGTCGTTTTCAAGGTGTAATTTCCCAAGTGTGACTGATCAAATATTCCCTGCGATGATCAACTACTCTCTGGCTTAAATTTTTTTTATGATTAAGTACAACTATGCTTAAGTTTTTTATTAAAGCAAAAATTTCGGAATTGATTAATTTTTTTATGATCAACTCCTCTCTGTTTTCCACTTGCTTGGGTGTAAATATCACTCAAAATTAATGAGTATTAATGTGTTAAGGCTCCCAAGGGTATGACTTACCGTCAATAAAGTTGGATTGGACTATGGAAGACCACTGTTCAAATTCCAACAGAGACAAAGCCACACCTTTGGGTGCATCTATTGGAATTTGAACCCAAAGGTGATCCTCTATGCTGGACAAAGTTACTCGGTAACTGTGGGGGAGATAGGTGACATGTATTTGGTAAGATTAGTAGAAGTGCAAGTAAGCTGAACATAAAATATTAATGCTTCTGTTCATTTATGTGGCACCATTGCTATATGTTAAAGAGGTTTTCTTTGACCATACTTTTCTTAAATAATTTTTTTATGTATTTAGAATTATTATCTATCAGACTTATAGTACTTTAATGTATGTTTCAAACATGTAAATGTTATTTAAAAAATACTTGAAGAATTTAAGTCCTAGTGGACACCCAAAAATTATCTAGATTTACCCTTGAACTCTGTACCCTGCCACATAAGATGGAACAGTGGGATTATTGTGTTAGAGAAATGCTTATTTGTGTTTTTACTAAAGGTGTAACATTTGCAAATTGTCAAAATGAGGAGCTCTACAAGAAACAAATTGAATACCTAAGCAGAACAATTCTTTCTAACAACCTACTGTGTGAGAATGGGTCATTGTTAATCCCACTGTTCAAACCGTTAATCTATGTAGTTTGTTTGCGTTTCTTGCTTCATAAGAGGAAACTAGCAGAATGATCATGACAAGACAAGCTGCCATTTTTGTGAACCTCTTCTTGTCTTCACCAAATGAGTCGGGCTCAGAAATATAATCAACATATTTTATCGACTTAGTGCCCCAAGGGTACGGCGTAGTAGTCAATGAAATGGGAGAAGAACCATGAGGTCTCACGTCAAATCCCAACGGAGACAAAACAATACGTGATGTCGTCCTATTTGTCTAAACCTTGGTAGTGAGAGTTACCTCGTACCTATTGCTGGTGGGAGGTAGCAAGTATCCCGTGGAATTAATCGAGGTGCGCGCAAGCTGGTCAGGACACCACAGTTATCGTAAAAAATATAGTTTATCGACTCAGCTTCTTCTTAGTGCTGGTATTTTACTTTATATTGCAACTGAAGTCCTAGATGGACCTTGCAAATTCCTATAGTTTGAGGAGAATACCAGAGCTTTTCCTACACTTGCCCACAAAATCCTTTGCTTTTAAGGATAAATAGTTAACTTTTTAAGTTAATTGCCTGTGAAACTGTTGGCAAACATTTTCTTAGATGCACTTTTCTGCAGGGAAGGTTGAGGAATGCAAGAAGTTCTTCCAGACATTGTATAAATTCGTTTACCTGTTAGGAACCTATCTCAAGCCAAATGTAAGTAGTACTCTTTTCTTTTTCTTTTCATATTGCATTGCCAGTGAGGTTGGATATTGAGTTTTCTCATCAAAATGTTGTATCTCCCTTCTCTTATTGGGAGATCTCTATAGATGTTCCTCTGCCTCACCCCTTGTATCAATGCATTGGATTTGAATTTCTGTTTGAACTGTCACTTCATTATTATATATCAGCACAATTTTACTGTCTAACTCGACATATAATCTATAAAAGGAAACACAACATATAGGTATTAGGTAGAAATATGTCAAGACTCTGCTCAGTATAATTTATATACACCATATGTACTTGGAAGACATCAAAACTGTATGGGAGGTGTGACTTATTCAAAAATATTGTCATGGCCTAAAACATAATAAAAATCCATATATAAATTTTCTACTGCATACTGGAAAGATACTCCGTCTTGGTAAATTCATTTTCCACTACCAGCGTTCTCAGTAACTTAATTTACTGACCTCTTTTCTCAGCTCTGAACACCTTGAGTAAAATGGTCATTACTTTGTGTAGCAAAGTCTAAGTGATGAACTATTTGGAACATTGAAAAGGAAACTAGACTTCCTTGACTAGAATTTTGCTTCAGCAACCATGACGAAGTTCCTTCTATATTAAGATTTGTGCTGCTGGAAGTAGTCAATGCATCCTTTTAAATCTTTTGATTTTCACTCAACTTACTCTTGTATTCTGTGCACTTCTCCAACCTCCTCTCTTTAAAACAATATTATGACACAGTACTATTCAGAAAATGAAAATGCAATGTCTGGCCTTTATTTTTTGTGTAAACAAAAATACATGGAAGATGTAGAATCTTTTGTTGATGTCTTAGGAACTTTGTAGTAAAGTAAGGACATGGATCTTCATGTATCACTCTTGTAATTATGGATGCTGAACTAGTTTGGTGCAGCTGGATTATATATAACAATGTTACGTTCTAAAAAACGACAACATTGTGACACTACCACATGACCAGATATGGTAACTCATCCATTCAGAAGGACAGATAGAAGATTGTCCCTGCTTGCATTTGGTGGACAGTTTGGAAAGAAAGGAATCAAAGATGCTTTGAAGATAAACACAGTATTATAAAAGCATATAATATGCTTTAAGTATAGCTAAGACATGCAATATGTCAGAGTTTGACATAGTATGCCATTGCATCATCTTAAAATTTGACTTCTGAATTAACTTTTTAGCAAATTTTAGCAGACATGTTTAAGTCAAGTATTATTGATCATTATGTGCAGGTGGCTATTTTGGACGGTGTTACAATGGGAAGTGGGGCAGGTATTTCGCTTCCAGGAATGTTCCGCGTTGTAACTAATAGAACTGTACGTACCTGCTTCCTTTATGCCGATTATGACACCAGTTCCTTATCTGATTAATTTGAAAGACGCCTTATAAATGACAATATTTTGGTGGCATAACGGAAAAAAGTTCTTTTGCATGATTATTCTTTCCAGAGTTGTATTGATTTTTTCAGAAGTGAAGGGTATAGAATGCCTTAATGGACAAGCCATCAACTATTACCTGTTACACTGGGAGAAGTGCAGTTGAATGCCCCCCCATACATTTTAACTATCAGATATAAGGAAAACTATAATCGTGTACTGAATAAGCTATGTTTGATGCTTGGGTAGTGAACTCTTAATTTGTGATAAGGCTCCAGTGATAATGCATGGTCAAATGCATTATTTTTCAACTAAGGATTTTACTCTGTCAATATTTGAATTCTATAAGATGTCAATATTTCTATTGGTCAAAAAAGCTTCTTTTTGTAATTGTATCCTTTTCTTGAACAGTGAGCACATAGAGTGACTTCTTGGATAAACCTTCATCTTATCAACTTTTTCATTGGGAGAAGTCCAGTTGGATGGTCCCTATCCTTTTTCAACTATCACATATGAGGGAAATTATGATTTTCATGCACGGAATAAGTTATGTTTGATGCCTGAGTGGTAGTGCCAATTCTTTCACTATAATCATGCACTGAAAAAGCTATGTTTGATGCGTGGGTAGTGATACCCAACTCTTAATTTGTGATAATGCTCCAATGATAATATATGGTCAAATGCACTATTTTTCAACTAATGATTTTACTCTATCAATATTTGAATTCTTTAAGATGTCAGTATATCTGTTGGTCAAAAAAGATTTTCTGTATGCCCTTCTTTTTGTAATTGTATCCTTTTCTTGAGTAGTGAGCACATAGAGTGACTTCTTGGATAAACCTTCATCCTATCAACCGTTGCATTGGGAGTAGTCCAGTTGAATGGTCCCCATCCTTTTTCAACTATCACATAAAAGGGAAATTATGATTTTCATGCACGTAATAAGTTATGTTTGATGCCTGAGTGGTAGTGCCAATTCTTTCACTTATTGTGATGGTTGAGTGGTTATTTGCTATGTTGTTCGGGCTCTTCAAAAGTATCATTGTGTGTGTGTCGGTCGTCAGATCCTCCAAAGGCTATGCACTTTTAAAGGATCCGACACCGGTGCGGCAATATCTTTGGAGGGTTCGGGTAACATAGGTTATTTGGGGTCAGATGCACAGAAGAGCTCACTCAGCTTATTACTTTTTCAATAAGTTGATTTTGAGTGTTCAACGCTGCCTTTCATTTCTGCACTTTTTTTTTCAAATATTCCCTAGGATGAGGATGTTTAGTTTTCAAACATTATTTTTGTTTACTTATATTCTTTTTTGTTCGGAAGGAAGTATTGTTTTCCTTAGAAACTTTGCAAACTTGTATGTTCTTTTATCAAATTTTTAGAAATATTTTATTTTAGTCTAATATATATAGGTGATATTATCTTAAAATATTCTTTGTGAGAAATATAGGTGAAGAATATTATTGAATTGTGTATCTACATTATTACATAAAGACCCTATTTATTGACACTACAATATAATCCTTTACCAAGTAGAAAACTATATACTATTTCTATTCCTATTCCTATTTCTATTCTAAGTAGGATTGTATATGCCTATTCCTATTCTAAGTAGGAATGTATATGCCTATTCCTATTCTAACACTCCCCCTCAAGCTGGTGCATACAATTCATATGTTCCTAGCTTATTACAAATGTAATTATATGAGGACTGATGAGGGACTTAGTGAGATATCTGCAAGTTGATCACTCAACTTCCCAAAATTGACTGTTAATTTCAATGTGCTTAGTCTTCTCATGAAATACTGTATTTGATGCATAATGTCAATCAATCTCAATGTGCTTGGTCTTCTCATTAAATATGATGCATAATATCAATAAAACAGTCTGAAATACTGGATCTGATGCATAATGACATATACTTCAGAAAAGCATGTTGTATGATTTGTTGGCTTAATTTTTTTTTTGATGTGATATTCTTTCCCTTAATACTGATCAGTGCCCTAAACTTACAAATGAAAATGGCAAAATCATTGCAGGTTTATTCTAATCCCGAGGCTCAAATTGGTTTCCATCCTGATGCAGGCGCTTCTTATTATCTTTCTCGCCTTCCTGGCTATTTAGGCAAGTTTAATAAAATATTACTGATAAGTAGATTCCTATGTGGTGCTACGCTTGTTAGTATGTAAACTAGAAAACTTAACCAGAAGTAACATCTCTGTTAGGAAAAGTGACTTGATGTGCCACATTCTATTATCATCTTATTGTTTTCTACTTTGATATGACTATTCATTCAACACATTTGTGCAGGGTGAAACTGGTGATGCGTCTCTTTGTTGATGAGGTGCATTGATTTCTGCATTGTCCATTTAAGTCATCCATATATTTGGATGACTGGGGGGGGGGGGGGTCGAATCTTCATTTCTGGAGGGTTCAACAGTGGCCCCTTGATTTATTTATTTATTTACTGGGAGTCATGAGTTGAACATAAGTTTTTAGCTTGGTTGGTATTTTCTCTGTTTCAATTGTCCCTTTTCTATGTTGTATTAGATTACTTTTCTCACACCACCAAACAGTGGCGTTTCTAAGAGGGTTGCTAGGTTTACGTGAATCCATGTTCCCTCCGTAGATCATGTATATTACTATTATATTTTTTTCAAAGTACTTAATTTATATGTGTGCATCCAAGCTTAAAGTATCATATAATTTGATCGTTATTGGGTGAACCTCTCTAAGAGAGGTTAGGAGTTCAAATCTCATGTCTATTTTGTAGTTTTTTTCTTTCTTTTTCTAGAATTGGGTGCACCGTTCTAAGTGGTTATTGGTGTCACTTCTTGTGTTTTAATTAAGTACTTTTTTTCTTTCTTATTTGTTTGATGTGTTCTTTCAAAATTTTCAAGTCTGGACACATTGAAGTTTCTAATTTTCTTGTCACTGTTAAATTTTATATAATTAAGCCAAATGTGTACATCACTAGTAGACAGTAGTAGTGGATGATGTAGTGGATTATGTAGCATATAATCAATGGGTTCAATTGATCCCATCATCTTTGATGCAGAGTTAGCTATAAATGTAAAAAAATAGTTCTATTTAGAAAAATAAGAATTTTGAACCTATAACTTCAAAAGCATAATGAATTCAATTGTAAGAACCTATAGGTTGAATCGGTCAAATTTATATTTTGGATCTACCTCTTCATAAAAGTGCACCCATCTTCTTGACATCCTAGATCCACCTCTGCCACCAAAGGAATTGATTGTTTTGATGAACTCTCTTTATTTCTTTTGTTGGATTAGTACTGCTGAAGACATGCTGGTTGTGAAGTTATCTTTATACTGTTACCTAAAGTTTGAAGCTAGGAGTTTAATACTGGCATCTCCTTCCTTACAGGGGAGTATTTGGCTTTAACAGGGGAAAAGCTTAATGGTGTAGAAATGATTGCTTGTGGTCTTGCTACCCACTATTCACACAGTGAAGTTAGTGATAAGTTAATCTGTAATTAATATTCTCAACTCTTGTTCTACTTTTTTTTGGTAGTTCTGATCTTTGCTGTTCCAACAGAGGCTTCCTTGGATAGAAGAACGCCTTGGTAAATTGATCACAGATGATCGGCTTGTCATTGAAAATTCTATAGCTCAGTATGGTGATATTGTTTACCCAGAAACGAGGAGTGTTCTTCACAAGTAATGTTCTATCTAAATTCTCCTTGTTTTCCCTCTTCCATCATTTTATTTTCTCTAACTTGAACTTTGTGAATTCTGTGGGCTCTACTCAATTATATGGATTTTTAGGGACCCAGAGTAAATTACTCTAGGATTCAATTTAGTGATTCTTTTAGTCTAAGTTGCTCAGACTCTCCACTTTTGGTGCCGCACCTGTGTCGACACAACATGGGTGTGGGATCCGTGTCCGATTTGGTCAACTAATTTGGGGTACGTTGACCAAAATTGATGGGGAAAGTCTGGACAGTTTAATGATTTCTGTAAGCTAAGGTGAAATTGAAGAAAATGAATACCTATTATATGGAAATTTCTATGTCACTCCTTTTCCTTTAATCTCCTTCCAGGATTCGGCTCAAGTTCTCCACATGATATCTCATAATTTAGGTTTTATAACTCTATTTTTAGATATTTTAATTATTTTAGGCGAATCCCCGCACCCGTATCCATACATGGATCCATATCCCCGAATCTTAAAAATTAGATCATTAAGGATCCGACCTCTAGAACTGCGCCCGTATTGGACATCCGCACCCAAGTTTGAGTAACTTAGCTTTTAGTAAACTTTTAAGCTGGTGACATGTATGGTTTGTCACTTAAAATTATACTCCTCTACATGAGTATAGCTATGGATGTGCTATGTCTTAGTATCTCCACTAGATTCTTTCGACTTGCAACAGCAACTGATAAATATCCTCCCCCTCGTCCTCAAATTATTTGCTATTTGAATCGCATCATGCAATACACATTGTGAGATGTCCCACATTCGTTCCGAGAATGAAGTGTTGTTTCCTTATATGATCTTGGCAAATCTTCACCTCTTGAGCTAGATTTTGAGGTTGAGTAAGGGTGAACAGTCCATTCTTGTAACATGGTATTCATCTTTTATTATTGGTTTGCCTAGTGTTGGATTCCAAGTTGTATTATCCATGCTCTAGATTTTAGATATGGGTGTGTAGGAGGTGTTAGAATGTCCCACATTGGTTGAGAAATAAAGGTGTTGTCTCCTTATATGGTCTAAGCAATTCACATCTTTTATGAATTAGCTTTGGGGGTTGAATTAGACCCAATGACCATACTCTAATGGTCACAAAGCAAACAAGCAACTTTCTTGAGAGCTTTGGTGCTAAAACTCTTTCTTACACCTCATTGTTTATTTCTGTTATCTGATCTATTGGACTATATGGAATAGTTTAACTTCACAAATTTAGCTTCCAACCCCTTCTATAGCATGTTATCTCCTCTCTCTACTCTTCCGGAGTCTCCATATATTCTCAGAAAGAGGTCTTCAACTTATTCCAATCTTGGATTGCCATCCTGAAATGCTGTATCAGATGAGCCATGTGCATGCTCCATCTCAAAGAAGCAGCTACTTTAGCATCAGTCTCGTTCACTAACCATATATCAGTAGCTGTTCTCTAAGGTTTGCCTCCAACATTCATGCATACATCTAGGGGATCTCCCCTTTCTTGTCATAATCCCCTTCCCAAACTTACTCCAGAACTTTGGCTCCTTAACCAGAAAACCACCCTTTGTCTACTTTCTCATATTTAATAGATATAATCTCTCCATGGAGTGTTTGGTCCATTTCCCAAGAAGTGCTGCATTGGAGCGGACTTGATACTCAACTCCCTCCCACTGGAATAGTGGATGTCAAACAAACCCAACTACAAAATTATGTAATACCAGCTAACTTGTCTGACCCATTTCTCTGTAAGTGGGTCATGCCCGATAACAACCCATTAGTAGTCGCCGACGAAAGCATCAACAAGACCAAATTTTGTGACCCAACAACAGCTTGGTTAGGCCAAGATAGGTGTTGGAGAATGTTGGTTGACAGCCTTAGAAACCCATTAGTAGTCGCTGATGAGAGCATCAACAAGACCAAATTTGTTGGTTACCCACTAATACTCCAGCCAGGTTAAAAAACATACACCATTTTTGTCAGGTCTCTTTGCTTTGTTAAGAACAGGTATCCTGTGGTTTCATTTGATCCACACATATTGCCTTTTCTTTTGCTCCCATGTTAATTTCGTTCCTACCCTCTGTTTTCTTTTGTTTAACCACCTTTTGTGATTCAGGTTTGAGAAAATCGATAAATGCTTTAGCCAGGATACAGTTGAAGAAATTATAGAAGCTCTGGTAAGTGCTCTCTCTCTCTTACTCGCTCTTATTGTCCTTTCTTTCTCTAGGTACAAATGCACATACATTACTTGCAGTGATCTATAATAGCAAATAATAAACTATGCAAACACTAAATTTAATAAGCTGCTCCAAACTGTTAATTAATCTTGAGTGAATGCAAAACTGAAGAGCAAGATTAAGATGGAAAACTCCATTTGATTTAATCTTCAAAATACAAACTACTTGGACCTTATGTAAGAGATGGCAAATCTTCTTGAACAGGATGAGTATAACTTGAATAACAAAAACTATATCTTCAGGACTATCCGTTACTGATAGTACAGGAAACGGTGCTTTCCGAATGGTTCACAGTGTTTCAATACGTACCTCTCGGGGTTCAACACCTAATGCTTGGCACAACTTTCTGATAGTTAAACTCAGTAGACCTTGTTATGCCACAAACCCAAACCGTTGTACACATTTGTATAAATCGTCCTTATTTAGTTTCTAGGTCTCTTTTTTTGTTTCATTTTTTGGTCTTAAAGCATGATAATAGAAGTTTTAGGACATTGTTTGAAGAACTTTCCTCCTGGATATTGATCTTTGAAATTTGTTTCGCTGACACTTTTGGTTGATTTAATGTTTTGCGTCAGAAGAAAAAGTATGTGTGTTTTCTGATCTCAGAAATCTAGTTTAGCTGTTATTGACAGTCTGGTTGATCCTTTGACTAGGGGTTGTGGGAGATGGTATCTGCTTATACATGCTTTATGGGCTTTAGTATTCTTAAATATTTGCTCGTCTCTTTTTTACTTGCACCAAGTTCCTTCACTGTCGCAAAATGCAGGAAAGAGACACAGCAGAATCTCATGAAGAATGGTGCAACATAGCTCTTAATAAAATAAAAGAAGCCTCTCCATTGAGCTTGAAAGTGGCTTTGAAATCAGTAAGTTGCTAACTGTTTCCATTGCTTTTGCAATCTAGTTTTTGGGGGTTTAAAATTTCTTTTTGCTGCCAAAATGTAGATAAGAGAAGGCAGATTTCAACCCCTTGATCAGTGTCTAGTTCGTGAATATCGCATATCAGTTAATTGGGTGTCCAAACGGATGTCTGATGACTTCTGTGAGGTATGTCTTCCTCTGACAATTGCCTGTACGAAGTTTGTATGCACCATATTTCATTATAGGATGTGGAGAAAAGGGAAGGGAAAAAATCAAGTGCTGGAAGTAAATTTCATTATACCTCCCTATATCATGTATATACATATAATACGGGCACACACACACACATACATATATTGGTGGTTGGGTCATCTTGCATGCACCTTGACTATTTTTCTGTGTACTTGTTATCACCTGCCAACATAGTTACTGGGTGCCACTATGCCTTGGGCAAATGAGAAGAAATTACCTAGTATTTTTTTTGCAATGTATACCTCCCTATCTTTTTTTTTTTTTTGATGACAAGGGAAACCCGCAGCCGCTACCCTTTGGGTGCGCACAGGGTATACCTCCCTATCTTTTCCTAAAGTAAAAACTGGAATATAAAAGGAAATCTAGTGATATACAATCATACACCATAGACATGAGGGTTTGTTTAACACTTTGATTATGCTGGGATTATAATAGTTATGCAGTGAATGATATAATATACATATATATATATATATATATGGATTGAAATTCCAAACTTAGATTTCTTCCCATCTGTTCTAGCCTTTGTGGATAGAGTTATTGCCCGTTTGGATTGACTTATTTTAGGTGTTTTTAAGCCAAAATAGCTTTTAAGCAGTTTTGACGTGTTTGGGTATAGTTAAAAAGTGCTTATAAGCACTTATTTTAAAGCCAAAATAACAAAAATAAGCCAAAAGCCATAAGTTAGAAATCCTAACTTATGGCTTTTGGCTTATAAGTCATAAGCAAAAGCCAATCCAAACAGGCCCTTACTTGTTGCTGGTGGGAGGTGATAGGTACTCCGTGGAATTAGTAGCATGATTTTAAAAAAATAAAATAGTAGACTTGTAGAAGTTTAAATTAAAAGAGAACTTCAGATAAATTTTTTAGTTTTTTATAAACCTTGCGATTTTACTGTCATTTACTTAACAAGTGAACTTTTAAGGTTATATTGTTATTGGAGGTGCTTTTACCTGTATACTTAATCTTATGTCGCATCTTATTCCATGTTAAATGATTCATAATTCCATAGATTATGCAGAGTTTTATATCCGAAACCAACTTTTGTATTGGATATAGGGTTGCATTTAGTAATGTAGGTTTCATAGAGAAATCTAACATTCTGTTATGTCAGTATTATTTTTCCTTATAACTCAAACCAGCAAATGTAACATTTTCCATCGCTATGTTCTCCACTAACGCGCGCGCGCATGTATTGGATACGCTGATGCTGGAGATGTTATAAAAATCCTCCAAATTTAGCTCTTACTAAGGAAACATAGCCTCTTCTGCTACTAAGCTCCTCTTTAATGTTCAACCTAGTATAGTCATTTCTTCATGTTATTAAGCTATGAATTATGATACTTATCCACATAAACATTTTCAGGGTGTCCGGGCTAGATTGGTTGACAAGGACTTTGCTCCAAAGGTAATGAATTGTCTTCTGTGCATGCTTAACTTCCTCTCTCCTTCCTCTCTTATACTTTTTAGCTAGGGGTAGATGAGAAAACTTATTTGTTCTTGTACTGAACATTCAGTGGGATCCAACACGGCTGGAGAAAGTTACCACCAACATGGTTGACTGCTTCTTTACCCCATTAGATGAATTAGAACCCGAACTCAATTTGTCCACTGCAATACGAGAGCCTTCTATGTGATTCATGCCACACTTTGCTCTGCCTACGAGGCGTTCTATACTCTGTTGAATCCATCACAGTACTGGGATCCGCAGAAGACATTCCTATCAAGATGTTGGGTAGTTTTCATTCCCTTGGAGCAGATGTAAACGGCTGAACTGCACTAATGTCTGTTTAGGTATTAGATGAGTAAAAGAAGAAAACGATACGGCAAGCTGCAAATTGCTAATTTCCTTCATCTTTTACTCTATATGAGCCATGTTTCTGATGTTGAGAGACCTCTGGAGAATTGCTTTTCATGCAGACATGAAAAGAATATATATCTTGTGAAATAAATTACCAATACCATGGTACCTTAAGAAAGTTTTGCACACATTTGTAGAACCATGGATAAGTGTAGACAATTTTTTTGCAGGAGCAATACTAAATGCATTTGAATGTTGACTAATATTTCAGTCTTATGTAGCTAAACTACTTGTTGATTTTAATGTCCCAACGAAGGTAATGGGTAAGATTTGCGAACACCCGACCTCCCCAAACCTTGCTTATGAGACTATATTGTTGTAGTTATCATTCAAGTGAGAAAATAATGTCTTGTGAAATAATGTTTACCAATATCATGGTATGTTCTATTGCTTCATTCTTTTCTGATTTTTTGATGAAAATTTTGGTTCGGTAATTTTGATTTTTCAGTTTTCAAGAATATTATATCATTATCATACAAAATTTAATTTGGTGTGGTTTAATATTTTTAAGTTTGATTCCAGTAACTATATTTTGTTCAACCTCGACTTGCATATACTTATACAATAAAGAATTATGACTTTACTTTCAAGATACTCTACACTTTTTACACATACAAAGTACAAACAATTTCTTTCGTTAATTTATTATACAAAAATGATATTTTAATAAAAATAAAGTAGTCGAATTTGAAGTCTAAACAACTAATTTTATACTAATACTAATATTTATTACTATCATAATAATCTTTTCTTACTTTTTTTTTTCAAATCGCTTTGTAATGCTTGTAAATGATAGAAAATATGATAAAATAAATTGTGTTTAGATAACTTTTCCAAAATTTATAGCTACATAATTAGCTTCTCTATATAATGGGTCTAACAATATTATAGGGAGATGAATGTTTTGTTCTAATGAGAATGAAGGATTAATGTAAGGGTAGATTTAATTCTAAATTAGAAATGTGGTAAATCATAATAAGTCAGATGACTATTTTAAAAAGCAAAATTTAACGAAACTTCTGTTTTATGCCACGAAAATTGTTGAATTATTTGAATTATTTGATACAATACGACTCAAAGTAGAAGACTAGTAAAACTTCTGTTTTATGCCACGAAAATTGTGGGGTCCTAAAACTTTGGTAATATTGGATTATTAGTTTATATTTTACCTAAAAAATATTAATATTTGTAGAAAAAGAAATTGCAAAATCTATATAAAAAATAAGGAGAGAAAGATTGTTTTTCTTTTGAGAAATATTTTAGAGTTTGAATTAAACTACTCATATCTTCATAATACTAATAATAAACATATGACTAACATCTTATAAATTTGAAATAACTTTAATAACGTTATTACTTATTGCTATTAGATTTTAATCGTAAACTTAAAAACATGTACTAATATTACACAATACGTATGGATAAAAAAAATGATTTATTGTTTGCATAATTTGTATATAC
>JAJOOS010009970.1:0-30599 GCA_029582725.1 Solanum chiquidenum | reverse complement strand
ATTTAAAGTTAATCTTCAAGTTATTTGAAAAGAAATTAGGTTTTATGATTTGAAAAAGAATGTGTTTTGGGAAGAAGATGAAAGGGTAGGTTTTGTGATTTGAGAAAGAATGTGTTTTGGGAAGAAGATGAAGATGAAAGGGGGTTGGGTAGGGGTGGGGTTGGGTAGAATAGGTTGACATTTTCATTATTTTTTCTATTTTAAAAAAAATTAGATATAAAATGTGTTTGAAATAATTTTAAACAATTTGTTTTTATAATTTTCGGCACCCAGTGCCACATGTTATTTTTTAATTAGACGTTTTGCCATGTCACCACAAGTGTATCACACACTCTTCATATTTTTTACTGATTATCAAAAAATGCCTAATAGGAATAATTTTTGAATTATGAGGACAACTTTAAGGGGCCGCCGATGACTTAAGCCTAAAATTTAATTAGGGTTTTGAGAAATACTTACTGGTATTAAATCAGGACGTTTTTAGTGGTTTTAGCACCTATTTATTTGTAGGATGGTTGGGTAGTTATTCCTTTTGAAATATTATCTGATTTCAAAAAGCTTAATTTGTAGTTCGTTGGTTAGGGTTTTATGGTTTGTTGGTTGGTTCATGTGTGGTATTGAATCGTATTTGTTGTTTGTGTTGTGTTGTTGTGTTTGGTTGTTGTTATTTTTGTTAAGAAATATTTGATTTTTGTGGTTGCAGATACAAATATAATGCCTCCTACCAAAAGAAAAATTGTATTAGCAAATGAAACAACTGACACAAAGATCCAGAAGAAGCCTAGGACTAAAACTTGTAGGAAGAAGAATGAAAATTCGACTACCACTCTTTTAGAAGAACTTGCATCTGAAGCAGTTTCTTCTTCTCAAGTAGAAGCAGAATTTTCTCAAAAAGAATATGAAGAAAGAGAGAAAGAAAAAAATGAAGTAGATGATGATGGAGAAAGACAAGAAGAAGTTGAGGAAAAAGAGGGAAATAAAAAAAAAGTTGAGGAAGATAAAGGGAAAAAAAAGAATTTGAGGAAGAAGAAGGAAAAAACAAAGAAGTAGTTGAGGAGGAAGAAGAAAAAATAAATGAAGTTGATGAAGACAAAGGAAAACAAAAAGAAGTTGAGGAATAAGAACAAGAAAAAAATGAAGTTGAGGATGATGGGATCAAAACTATTAATGCACACACTTTTTCATTGCATTTGTAGCCTAATGCTACTGGTGATAGCATTATGAGGTCAGCCATGACAAAAACTTTCGATACCTTCAGGATCACCCTCAAGCAGAATGGTTTGGAAGATTTTTTTAGGAATAGTTGTTTTGGTCATTTTTTTGATCTGCCAGAGAACAATAATGCACGTTTTCAAATGACCATGGTCTATGAACTTCTGAAAAGAAGGTTCATTTTTCAGAATCCTGAAAAGAAGGATGATGTATTGATTAATTATTGTGGCATGCCACTCTTCTTTGGCAGAAGAGAGTTTGCCATAGTTTCAGGGTTAAAATGCCATCTTCCTTCTGAACTAGTCCCTGAATTCATAGTAAAAAAAGAACCACGGAGACAAAAGAAAGGAGGAAAAGAAGAAACAAGACAATGAACTGAGGAGCAGGACTTGGTGTCCCTTGTTGGCACAAGCTTCAAAAATCCTGATTTAATATATTTGTTGAATGATGAGGATACATCAAGGAAGCACAAGGAGTCATTGTGCTTACTTTGGTTTGTACATAATGTAATTTTGGCCAAAGATCTCAACAACAACATATCCCTTAAATGGGTGAATTTATCTCAGGATATTGAGGCTTTCATCAACTATCCTTGGAGTCATGAGAGCTTTGAATTAACTGTCAAATACTTGTTGAAACCTTTAGGACCAAAGACCAATAACTTATTTGTCTTTCCATGGGCTTTCATGGTAAACATAAATGTTCTTAATTTTTATATTATATTGAATAATTCAACATTTAATTTGTGACATGTTTTCCTTTTTTATAGGCTTGGGCATTTGAAGTCATTCCTCATTTGACCCATCAAGTAAATGCAGAAGAAGAGATCTCATCTCCAAGGATATTGAGATGGTTGAGATCAAAAACAAAAACTGCCAAAAATATTCCAGATCTTTATAACCCTCCTCATGATGCATTAAGTTATTATTATATTACACCCATATATGTTGCAACTTATCACTAATCTGTAGAAACATGTGACCCAAATGTTGCTATAGATGACTCATATATTGCTACAAATGATCCATCTGTTGCAATATGTGACACAAATGTTGCTACAGATGCCCATATGTGTCAACATATCACCCATCTGTAGCAATATATGACACATATGTGGCAACATCTGACCCAAATATTCCTACGGATGACTCATTTTTATAATTTTAGTTTGTGCATTCATGGCTTGTCCCAACAGAAAAGGAATTGCAAATATCATATCTAATTACTCTAGGATTGGTTGAAACCTTATTTGATCTTGCTGTGGATAGAGTTAAAATGGAATTGGTTGGAGCAAGAACCATCAAAAGAGACAGAGTTGTTAATGAATTAGTTGTTTTTGATGGAGTTGATGGTCGTGGTATTGATGCTGGTGCTGGACAAGACCAAGGGGCTACCTCTTGTAGAAGATGCTCTGGCTTTCTCTGTGAGAAGTGCAAGAAACAAGATGAAGATTCTATCATGTATCTTCAAACATTGAGTCAGGTTGTCAATGAATATAAAAACAAGAGGGGGGTCAAGGTCATTCCATCAAAGAATGTTCGGCATCCATATACTCCACAGGCCAAGAGGAGGAAAAAATCCTTTATCAAGGCAATACAAAATTTGAAGAATAAGATCTTTGGAGAATTGCCAATGGCCATAGGAGAGGAAGTGTTGGAGTTCAAGCATGTGAATGTTTATAAGCGTGTGACTATAGCTGAAAAGAACAAACTGGTGGACCTGCCGAGAGAAAAGGATCTGCGTGCACAATACGACATTTTTTTTAGTGGAGAAGATTTCAGGACCATGACAAGCATAGACATTTGGTGGGAAGACTGGGTAATTTTTCTCTACTAGTACCTTCAATTTATAATGTTCGTTTGTTTTATATTTTCAATGATTACTCTTCTTTACTCTTTAATATTATATTTTATTTCAGTATGTTGATGAAATCCTTAGCCTCATGCGGGAGAGGCATGTGAGATACCCTGAGTACTATGATTCCACAGATAGAATTCTGGATCTCAACTTCTATTCCAACTTCAAACTAAGATATGACAAAATGAGCAAGGACGCAACAACAGTTGGTGGCAGAAGCTTTACGTAGTTAATTAATGAGTTTGAATGGGATGAAGATATGATTAACCATGTCAGGGGCATTAGACCATATACTGGAGGCATATATTGGATTGGTGCAAAAAGACTTTTGAAAGTCATGAACATGAACAAAACTCATTTTGTGACTCTTGAGATCCTCTTGCACGAGGGTCGCATGAATTTTTATGACTGCCTGCTGATGGGTATGGAACATGCCAAGTTTTTGACATTCATACAACCTGTCTTCGAGTTGCTGCCAAAATTGTTGAAGCAAAATGGAATAATAAAGCATTTGCCAGATAAGTTCCTCAATGAGCCATGAGAATTTAAAGGTCGATAGGAGAAAATTAAATGAAGGGACCTAAGTTGTGTTCTTCTTATATAATATAATCCCAATGTAATGAATGTGAAAAGTTGCAACTTCTGAAGACGAAGAGGCACTTCTGACTTTTCAAATGCAAGTACTTAATATTTTTGAAAAAGGGTAAAATATGAAGAGTTATAATTAATGAAGGAGGTTGTTGTATTAGACCGTAATTCAATTGAATTAGCCCAAAAAACACATTTTAGGATATACACATGTTGCCACATATGACATATCTATTGCAATTTAAACTGTTAAATACAACATTTTATACCACAGAACGTGCATATATTGCCACACATGACATTTCAAGGATGGTCAAAATGAGAACACTAATAAAAAAAAATAGATTAAACATTTTATAAAGAACAAATTCAAAAATCAATACAAAACACAAAAAGGCAACCTTTTTCACCATGAATTTGGTTTGCAAATTATGTACATATGTTGCCACAGATGGCAATTTAATTAATACCATACAGTGGTAAAGGTAAAAATTTAACTACATAATCTAGTTCTAAATCACAACGAATATCATCTTCATTGTCGCTTCCCATGGGCCAACCATTCCTGCGATCGATTCGCTCAAATTGATGAACAATGCAACAAATGAGTTTTTCTCCCAACAATTAGGTTCTGTCACCCACATTCCACCTAAAGTATTTCGCAAATGATGTCGGCATCTACTGACTTTTAGTGGCTCCATTTTTTTCATGTTGGCAATAAACATTAAACCTTTTCTCATGGATTCACCGCCATTGAAGATTCAGATTATGGCAAGCACATAGGATGCACCAATATGGCCACCGTCTATTGCTTGATTAATCATTCCCAATGCAGTTGAATCGTTACGGTTGAAAAAATCAAACTACAGAAGAAATAACACATTTAAAAGGAAAAACACATTGATAAAAACGTGAATACATACTGAAAACATAAAAAATTACCACACCTTTTCTGTATAAGGCTTCTAAATTCTCCGATGCTCTGCACATTTTCAAGAAAGAAATGGCTTCTTGAACTATCGACCATCTACGATAAGGAAAGTTTTCCAATGTTACCTTTTGATATACATAAGGTTCATTAGCGACTTGATTGAGGACCCTGGAACTGACAAATCAAATCAAATGGTTAGGAAATCAAATTAAAGAGCGAAAATTGATTAATACATACATACCTTAATTTATCCCTCATTAAATCATTGAGGGAGTAGGAAGCAATTATTTCAACGATATCAATTAGTAGTTCCCTCGAAAGGGATTCAATGTAGTTTTTTTTACTCCTAGTCATTTTCTTCTTCCTTTCCATCTTGGAGAAAATTAAATGAAAGGATCTTCTGTTGTTGTGTTCTTATATAATGCTAGGAAATATGTTAATAGTTGCAACTGCTTCTGAAGATGAACAGAAGAGAAGAGAAGAGAAGATAAGAGAAGAGAAGACACACAACTTTTGACTTTTCAAATGAAAGTACTTATTTTTTTGAAAAAAGGGTAAAATATGAAGAGTTGTAATTAATTTTTTCCTTGAAAGTTGTTCCAATGACAGTAATGATTGATTGATGGTTCACACACCTTACACGTAATTATTTATTAGAAATATGTTGGAATAGATGCATTTTTTGTGGTACTTGTAAAACATAATTGACATATGTTGGAGCATATATAATATTATGTTGTAAGATCTAACACATAATTAATATATTTTGGAACATATGCGTTATTCTGTAGTGCATGTAACACATAATTGACATATGTTGGAACATATGCAATATTTTGTTACAAAATCTAACATATAATTGACATATGTTGGAACATATGCAATATTCTGTTGTAAATAACAACATATAATTAAACAAATCACATATTTTATATAAATAACATAACATAAGTTGATTCAAAGTAAGATAAGAAGATAGGGAACATCATCCTCAAATAAAAAAGAACATTCATTAAAATTCAACAACACTTATGGAGCATTTCGATTTGGGCATGTAGTTCTTTTGTGGCCAAAGTCCCTACATACGGAACACTTATTTTTTCTCGTTGGAAATGATTCACCAACTCCACGCCGCCTCTTATATCTCCTTCTTCCAGGTTTGCTTGGATCAACATATGGAGGAGGTATTTCTCTCTATGATATCCAAAGGGACAATCCAAGAATCTTCAGGTGGCACCGGGTGAATTTCCTCACAATATGCCATTATGTATTTTTCCACTGAATAATATGGAGAGGAGTACTCGTAAATCTGATTTCCAAAATTGGCACCATATTGGGCTCGAAGCGTTGCCATGGCATATGGACAATGTATTTTGTCCAAGTAAAAAATTCTACAAGTACAAGTTCTTCTTTGTAGATCCACCGTAGAAACATGACCATGACCAGTGACACTGAACTTGTAGTTAGCGATTTGATGAGCCAACAACTTGTTGCCCCCGTTGACATACTTTGATATGTCTTTTTCAATTGAAGGAACAAATCTATTTGCAGAGTTCACCAGCTCCATACGCCTCTGGTGAAATAAAAGTGTAAATCTCCTGTTTATTTCATCAAATAAAGCGACAATGGAAAATTCTCTTTCAACATCAAACATAGAATTCACCAACTCCGTGATGTTTGACGTCATAATGTTATATCTACACAACAAAGAATAAAAATCAACCAAAACACATAAAATTACAATAAACTCAAATGAGATGGTATAGACAATAATGTACCTATTTCCCGGGTAAAATGCTCTGCTCCATGTGTGGAATCCAATACTTTCAAGAGTTTCAGCCGTCTTTGGTACCAAATCTCTTATTTGATTGAAATGGTCATTGAACTCACATCTATCGTACGCTTTTGCTGCTTTATAAGAATGGGTCACTACCTTTGAATTGTGAAAGTTATTTCAAATATTTTCCCCAAGGTGTTTCATGCAACAACCATAATGAGATGCAAGGTAGATAGTCGAAACCATCTTTCGAATACTTGGATGCCTATCAGAAATAATGCACAACTCATCAGTATCATCTACAAAGCTTCTCATATTTTGAAAAAAATATTCATATGAGGCACCACATTCCTTGTCCACAACACAGAAAGCCACTGGAAATATATGATTCTCAGTATCCTATGCCACCATCGATAGCAAAACTCCTTCATACTTGCTCCTCGGGAATGTCCCATCAACGGCTATTACTTTTCTCATTTCTTAAAAACCAGTTATGCAAGCGGCATATGATACAAAGAAGTACTTGAATCTTCCATTTTCATTGAGCGACAATGCCGTCTTTCTTCTTGGATTTGCAACTTCAAGCATATAACGGTACACATTAAACACTGAATATTTGTGCTTATGTGTTCTCCTAACATTAGACTTAGACTGCTCCATTCCCTTCTAAATCTTCCAATAGCTTACCTTACAACCCAATTATGTGCAGAGTTGATTTGACATGTCTCTTGTGGATGGGCCTTTACTATTAGGAAACCTATTTCAAAGTACTTACTTATGAATTTTGTCGTGGCATGGGGATTATGGTTTGTAAGATGCTCTGAACCACATGTATGGTACTTTTCATAAATTCTAATGACAAACCTGTCACTACTTGTAAATTTCACAACCCTCAGCCACCAATTGCACTCCGGATATGAACATTTAAAATAAAACACATTACGAGAATTGATCACCTTTTTCAATCTAAAATCTTTTTTCAAGAAAACAATTTTCATTGAATTTGCCAGTTCTTTCTTGTTCTTGAATGTCATTTCCTTATAAAAATCGGTTTCATCATCTCGAACATTATTCACACGTGATGATTGAGTAGAACATGGAATGTTGCTGCCAACAATAGGTGTAGGGGGATTGTTGCTCTCAAAGTCCGGCACTTCATCTTTTCCAATTTTAGCATCGTGATTATTCATGTCCACAACATCAAATTCATCATTTAACATATCTTGTTGGTCATCTTCTAGATTATGATCCTCCTAAATAGTATTTTCATCCACTTAGACTCTTAATATGGGCGGTCTCTCTGCTCTTCCCAAATAAACAAGCAAACTAGGCTGATTAGTTATTTTAAAAGGTAAGACCTTCTTATTATGAAAAAATGGGGAATGTAACTCATGACAAGATCTTTTCGTTGACAATTGTATCCATATTTTTGCATGACTAAATTCACAAAATTATTATACAAAATATTTCTTTCGACAGTCATTCCTACAGACCCTCCCTATTTCTTACCATCCTTCCAACGCTAAATGTATCAATTTTTCTTCTTGACCCATTCACCATGACAATCAATCCCTACAAATAATCCTTCCATTTATTGTACCTGAAGAAATTAATTAAAAAAATAATTAGTACTAATGAAGAAATGTGTAAGTCATATGTTGCAGCATATGACTATTCTGTGGCGACATGTAAGTCATATGTTGCTACATATAACTGATATGTTGTGACAAATAAATTACATGTGGCAACATATGTAAGTTATATGTCGCAACATATGGCCATTCTGTTGCGAAATGTAAGTCATATGTTGCTACATAAACTATTCTGTTGCGAAACATAAATCACATGTTGTGACAAAATGTAGTCATATGTTGTAACATATGACTATTTTGTTGCGATTGAAATAATCTTTCTATTGCAACATATATAGCCATCTGTTGGAAATGCAAATGCAAATTATTGAAAAAATTGCGGCTATCCAAATGATGATGAATGATTTCAAAGAACTGTTAATTTTACTTACCAAAATATTGGTTTGTAAACCCAATCACTTATGAAGTAATTCTAATTGATATAGAATGAAATTGGTCCACTGATAAGATTAGCTAAATCTAATTCAAGAAGATGAAAAGAAGAATAAAAAAACTCAAGTACTAGCAACCAAGACCAACAATGTACGAAAAGAAGAAGAAGAAGACGAAGAGAACAGGATAGCAAGAAGAGAGCAAGAACAAAGAAGAAGAAGAATAAGAAGAGGAATACAGGGGTAGGCGGGGGGGGGGATATTTTATTTTCCCCCTTTTGGTACAACTCGTTGGTGGCTTCCCTCCAATTTTGGTGGGAACTTAAATTAGGCTTTAGTCATTTACCCTTTTACCCCTTATTTAATTCAATGGACCAAACTGTCAACTTATAAACTTGAGGGCAACTCCACAATCCTTAATCATTAATCACATAATTGTCACATACACTCAATAATTAAGACTTATGTCACCGCCCTTTTATTTTGATACCTTAATGTCACCTTTAATTCAAAGCCTCAGGAAACCTTAACACTTCCTATTAATTTTGCCACGATTTTTAGAACTGTGGCTAATAAACCGTAGCTAGAACCCATTTTTTGGTAGTGAATTTTGAGGCATTTTTTGTATTGTGTATGTGTATTTCTTGATTTTTCAGCCATTTTGGGGAATTTACGTAATATTCTGTCATTTTCTGGTAGTTACGAAAAGAAGTAAAGTTTTATTCTATTATTCGTCACAATATTCTAAAGTCATTGGTGCAAGTCAAATTTTTTTTTAGGCATTTTTTGTATTGTTTATGTGTGTTTCTTGATATTTCAGCCAATTTGGGGCATTTACGTAATATTCGACCATTTTCGAGCAGTTACGAAAATAAGTAGAGTTTTGTTATGTTATTCATCACTATATTCTAAGGTCATTGGTAGGGCTGTCAAGGGGACGGGGGACTGTGGATGGGACGAAGAGAGATGGGACGGGACGGGGGACGCCTTGGTCGGGATTCGGCCGGGACCGGGATTGGGGTACCGGGATTGGCAGGACAAAAATATGTCCCATCCCGTCACACTATATATACGGAATAGGACGGGGTTTGGCGGGACGGGACGTGGGATTTTTATTTTTTTTATATGTTTATTTATTTGTATTGAAATTATAGGTTATTGAATAACAATTAGTTTATTTGGTTTTCAATAACATTTTTAGCTAATAAAAAATGCTTAAGTTTTCAAATTTCAAATTTCAAATTTCAAGTTTTAAGTTTCAAGTTTCAAGTTTCAAATTTGAGAAGTTCAAATTTGTATTTTAAATATTTTAAAGTAATTTAAACTTGAAATTTCAAATGTCAAATTTCAATTTTTAAATTAAGTATTTTAAAGTTAGTGTAGTATATATGTAAATATGTATGTATATATTAAAATTAAAATGCAAGACAATAGTTGTATAAAAAAGACTTGAATACAGCCTTCAAATTTATTCAATAAAATCTAATTGCAACATTGAATTTAGAAGTTACAATTTACAAATATTAGTGGAGTAACTAATCTACGCAGTCACCTTCTAGGAAGGGTTCTGTTTCAATAATTTCTCATATGTAAAACTAATATTTGTTACAACTATTAGAGGAGTAACTAATTTACACAGCCACCTTCTACGAAGGGTTCTGTTTCAATTAGTTCTCGGATGTAATCTAATATTTGTATTCTCCTTTAAAATTCAATTCTAATTGTCGTATCATATCGACGGTAACATCCTCCGGTGTTGACAAACTTGCTAGAAACTCTTGTGACTCTAATTCATCGTCACTAGATCCAATTACAACATTAAATCCAAGCTTCTTGTTTGGAACTTAACTTTGGCAAATTATAATTCCTCCTCTCGGCGTTGACCCAGTCTCTAAATAAAACTGATGTTTCCAAACTTTCTTCCGCCAATGAATGTCTATGATCGCCAAGTTGAAACCTTGCCGCATTAAAAGCAGTCTCCGATGCAACTGATGAAGCTTGAATAGCTAGAACATCACGAACCATTTTGCTCAAAAATGGAAATGCAACGCTCCGCCTTCTCCACCATGCTAATATTTCTACATTGCCCTCATCGTCATCCACTATTTCTAAAGATTGATTAAGATATTCTTCAAAATCATCACGGTTAGTGGAATTAAGACCAAAAAAACCTCGCATAAAACTATTAATTCGATCTTTACTCTAAGGATTAGAAGTTTGACCAACTTCTCCTTGAGTATTTCCTATAGTTCTATATTTTTCATACAAAATTTTTTCTTCTACTTTTATGCTAGACTTACACATTTCACAAGTTGGAATTTCTTTCGGTAAAATTTCTAAAGTATCATAAAAAGTTTCAACAAGTCCCTGCACACCTCATAATTTATATTGAGGGTTAAGTAAAGTAGCAGTTAAATAAATTTGAGGAATAGGAAAAAATATTTTTAAAATTTTTCAATCATGCCTTCAATTGCAACTCTAAATTTTTCAATTTTTTTTGTATTTAAAAAATTGAATTGTAATAGCACAAACATTTATTAATACTGATGAAATAGTAGGATAATAAATTCCAGAAAACATGGTTGTAGCGTCATAAAAAAGTCTTACAAATTGTAATAGTTCATTAGTTTCTTCCCAATCTTCTTCACAAATTCTATCTAATGGGTTAGCATTATGAGCATTAAACACCATTTGTATGGGTCCTTTATATTTGTAAGCAACTGAAAATATTTCGTAAAAGAATTCCACCTTGTTTTAATATGTTTTGGAATTTTTCTTGGTGGCAAATCACATAGTACACAACGCTCATTAAATTCCCTAATTCTAGCATCTTTATGAGCATCAAAAATCCAGGCAACAACATATTCAATTTTCATACAACCACAATCAAATAATGAAATACCATCTTGTACAACTAAATTTAATACATGTGCAACACATCTAACATGAAAAGCATTAACATCAATTGGACATAATCTAGTTTTTAACATACTAGCAGCGTTTGTATTATTAGATGCATTATCTAATGCGACAGACATTACTTTATCTATAAGCCTGTAATAATCTAAAACACTCAAAATATTTGAAGTTAAATATGCACCCGTTTTTTCTCTACACATTCTTTATAACTTAAGATTCTTTTTTGAAAATTCCAGTTATTATCAATCCAATGTGATGTAATAGTTAAATAATCATGTCCATTAACACTACGACCCAAGTTCGAAGTTATAGATACTCTACAATCTAATATGCTAAACAAACAACGAAGATATTGACAATGTTTACCTTGACATTAAAAAACATCAGCTTTAACGTCTTCGTTAATAGCATACGTTATAACCGATTCTTGAAGCTTGTAGTTTGTTGTAACTTGTAATTTGGAACTCCAATACTTGATAGCAAATATGAGAATGATATATATTATGATATAATATGAAAATTTAGAATTGAAATATATGTATTATGATATAATATGAGACTTAAATGGAATAAAAAAATTAAGACTTAAGATTGAGAGGATATAGAAAATAGATGAGAGAATAGATGATTTTGTAATAAATAATAAGGGATAGAGGGGTATTTATAATATTAAAAATAGGTTAAAGTGTATTTATGATAACTTGAGGGTTTAAATTAAAGTATTAAAAGTAAGGGGTGGTAGGGGGTGTTGGGGAAGTGATAAAGGTGAATAAATTCGTTGGGGGGCCACTAGTCGTTGCCCCAATGGTCCCCAACGGATATAATTCAAAAAAAAAATAAAAAAATAAAAAAATAGGGGATCCCGCGAAACCGGCCGGTTCAGTCGGGCCGGGTCGATCGGGACCAAAGGGTGAACCGGCCCCTAACCGGTCCCCTATCCCGAAGTCCTTACAAGCCGCAAAATCATACGGGACTGGGTCCGGCCAGACAGGTCTCGAGCCGGTCGCGGGCCGGGGCGGGCCGACCTGGCCCCTTTGCCAGCCCTAGTCATTGGTGCAAGTCAAAAAATATAGAGGCGTTTTTTGTATTGTTTACGTGTGTTTCTTAATTTTTCCACCATTTTGAGGCATTTACATAATATTTGGCCATTTTTGGGCAGTTACTAAAAGAAGTAAAGTTTTGTTCTGTTATTCGTCACGATATTCTTAGATCATGTGTGCAAGTCAAAAAAAATTTGAGGCATTTTTTTTGTATTGTTTACGTGTTTCTTGATTTTTCGGTCATTTTGGGGCATTTAGGTAATATTCGACCATTTTCAGGCGTTACGAAAAGAAGTAAAGTTTTGTTTTGTTATTCATCACGATATCTAAGGTCATTGGTGAAGTCAAAAAAAAATTGAGGCATTTTTTGTATTGTTTGTGTGTTTCTTGATTTTTCGGTCATTTTGGGGTATTTACGTAATATTCGACCATTTTCAGGCGGTTACGAAAAGAAGTAAACTTTTATTCTGTTATTCGTCAAAATATTCTAAGGTTATTGGTGCAAGTCAAAAAAAATTGGACGCAGTTTTTGTATTATTTATGTGTGTTATGGATTTTTTGGCCATTTTAGGGGCATTTACGTAATATTTGGCCATTTTTGGATAGTTACGAAAAGAAGTAAAGTTTTGTTCTGTTATTCGTCATGATATTCTAGGGTCATTGGTACAAATCAAAATTTTTTTGAGGCGTTTTTTGTATTGTTTAGGTGTGTTTCTTGATTTTTCAGTCATTTACGTAATATTATGCCATTTTCGGGCACTTACAAAAAGAAGTAAAGTTTTGTTATGTTATTTGTCACGATATTCTAAGGTCATTGGTGCAAGTTGTAATTTGTTTGAGGCTTTTTATGTATTGTTTATGTGTTTCTTGATTTTCCGGCCATTTATGTAATAATAGGCCATTTTTGGGCAGTTACGAAAAGAAGTAAAGTTTTATTCTATTATTTGTCACGATATTGCAGGTTACAAGCCAAAAAAAAAATTAAGGCGTTTTTTGTATTGTTTATATGTGCTTCATGATTTTTCGGTCATTTTGGGGTATTTACATAATATTCGGCCATTTTCGGACAATTACAAAAAAAAGTAAAGTTTTGTTCTGTTATTCGTCACGATATTATAAGGCCATTGGTGCAAGTCAAATTTATTTTGAGGCAGTTTTTGTATTGTTTATGTGTGTTTCTTGATTTTTTGGCCTTTTTCATAATAATATGCCATTTTCGGGTAGTTACGAAAAGAAGTTAAGATTTGTTCTATCATTCGTCACGATATTCTAAGGTCATTGGTGCAAGTCAAAAAAATTTTGAGGCATTTTTTGTATTGTTTATTTGTGTTTCTTGATTTTACAGCCATTTTGGGGCATTTACGTAATATTCCACCATTTTTGGGCAGTTACGAAAATAAGTAAAGTTTTGTTCATTTATTCGCCACGATATTTTAAGGTCATTGGAGCAAGTCGAAAGTATTTTGAGGCGTTTTTTATTGTTTATGCGTGTTTCTCGATTTTTCGGCCATTTTGCGGCATTTACGTAATATTCGGCCATTTTCAAGCAGTTTTGAAAAGAAGTAAAGTTTTGTTATGTTATTCGTCACGATATTCTAAGGTCATTGGTGTAAGTCAAAAAGTTTTTGTATTGTTTATGTGTGTTTCTTGATTTCGGCTATTGTGGGGCATTTACGTAATATTCAGCCATTTTTGGACAGTTACAAAAAGAAGTAAAGTTTTTTTCTTTTATTAGTCACTATATTTTAAGGTCATGGGTGCATGTCAAAATGTTTTGAGGCATTTTTTTTTATTGTTTATGTGTGTTTCTTGGGTTTTCATCAATTTTGGGGAATTTACATAATATTCGACCATTTTCGGGCAGCTACGAAAAGAAGTAAATATTTGTTATGTTATTCGTCACGTTATTCTAATGTCATTGGTGCAAGTCGAAATTACTTTAGGCAATTTTTGTATTGTTTGTGTATTTCTTGATTTTTCGGCCATTTTGGGGGTTTACGTAATATTTAGCCCTTTTCAGGCAGTTTTGAAAAGAAGTAAAGTTTTATTTTGTTATTCGTCACGATATTCTAAATTCATTGGTGTAAGTCAAAAAACTTTTGAGGAGTTTTTTGTGTTGTTTATGTGTGTTTCTGGATTTTTTCGTAATTTTGGGGCATTTACGTAATATTTGGCCATTTTTGGGCAGTTACAAAAATAATTAAAGTTTTGTTCTGTTATTCGTCACGATATTCTAAGGTCATTGGTGCAAGTCGAAATTTTTTTGAGGCATTTTTGTGTTGTTTATGTGTGTTTCTTGATTTTTCGGCAATTTTGGGGCATTTACGTAATATTTGGCCATTTTTGGGCAGTTACAAAAAGAATTAAAGTTTTATGCTGTTATTCGTCACGATATTCTAAGGTCATTGGTGCAAGTCAAAAAAAATTTAGGCGTTTTTTTGTATTTTTTATGTGTGTTTCTTGATTTTTTTGCCATTTTCGGGCATTTACGTAATATTTGGCCATTTTTGGGCTGTTACGAAAAAAAGTAAAGTTTTGTTCTGTTATTCGTCACGATATTCTAAGGTCGTTGGTGCAAGTCAAAAAAATTGAGGCATTTTTGTATTGTTTATGTGTGTTTCTTGATTTTTCGGTCATTTTGGGGAATTTACGAAATATTCGGCCATTTTCGAACAATTATGAAAAGAAGTAAAGTTTTTTTCTGTTATTCGTCATGATATTCTAAGGTCATGGGTGCAAGTCAAAAAAAAATTGTGGCATTTTTTCTGTATTGTTTATGTGTTTCTTGATTATTCGGTCATTTTGGGGTATTTATGTAATAATCGGCCATTTTTGGGTAGTTACGAAAAGATTTAGAGTTTTATTTTGTTATTCCTTACGATATTCTAAGGTCATTAGTGAAGGCGAAATTTTTTTTGAGGCGTTTTTTGTATTGTTTATGTATGTAACGACCCTAAAAATGAAGTAGTGAAACTAGAGTCGTACGTGTGAGCTTTTGAGTTTAATGTTTGGTTGTAGATTGTATATTGACTTCCCGATCTTAGGTTGAGGTGTTTAGGGGTTAAACGTCAAGGTACGACCCCCCAAAGACCAACCAAGGGTCCTTGGGGAGGACCCTAAAGTTTAACCCCTAAGGCTGCCTAAGTTCACAAAAACTGCCAAAATTCCATGACCTACGGATGGCCATTCACGTCCAGTAGGTCAAGTGACACCCCGTAGGTCTTGCTCCGTGGTTCAAGGCCTGGTTGAGGAGATGCAGGTCAAAACCATGGACCTGCATCATTCCCCTTAGATCAATTGACGGACCGTAGGTCCAGGGGCGTGAATTGCACCAACAATCTGTCCAAAGTCAGCCAATAGGTGGGTTAGTTTAGGTAATTCGTTTTTAGTTTGTTTTAAGTAGGGGTTGCTTAATATGCGTTTATTTTATGTATATAAAGTATTTTAAGGTATTAAACACCTCATTAAATCATTATAACCCAAGACCCCAAATCAAAACCCCAACTTCCTTTCCCTCCCAAAAAGTTCTCTCTAGAAACTCCATTGGAGATCAAGGCCAAGTTCAAGCTAGGGTTGGGGATTTCAAGCTGTTTCTTATTCAATTTTGTGGGATTTTCAAGTATAAGGTATGGTGATCCTTCATCTAGGGTTATCTTTCACCCTAGAGTCAATTTCAAACAAATTTTCAAGGTTTACAAGTTTGACAAAAAAACCTAGATTTCACTCAAACTCATGGGTTCTTGCATCAAACGTTTTCAAATGATAAATTATGATTATATTTATGTTTAATGGATAATTTAAGATGATTTTACTCTATGAACCCATTATTTCTCTCAATTTCTAAATTTCACCTTATAAAATGGGTTTGATGATTATGAATGAATGTTGATGAATTTATGCTTAGATTGATTTAGATTGTTGAATTATATCATCACCTATGTCTAATTATGGTGAATTGTTGATGAATTGAGGATTTGTGATTATAGCCTTGAAAGGGCAAGTTTGACCTAATCTCATGTTAAAGTAGAATTGTGCTTGAATTGATGATCTACTTGAAAGGTAGAGGTGTTTACTTACTTTGTATATTGATCCACTTGAAAGGTGGAGGTGTTTACTTATTATGTAAATTGTTATCATGGCCTTGAAGGCATATTGTGAGGGATTGAAGTATTATTATGATGTTGTGATGTGAAGCATGTGTGTGACCTAAATGAATGAATGATGGTCATGTTTTTAAGCTAATTGTGTTAGGATTGAATGATATTTATCTATTAACAATTGTGGATGATGGTGATTATGTGAAAGGCTATTCTCACAAATATACACACACATGAATGAATGAATGAAGTTTAATGATAATGCTAATGAATGTGGAGTCTATTTAAAAGGATATTCTCATATTGTACTCTAATGAATGTAATGAGTTGTGGTGAAGTACTTTCTCACAATAAGGGGGTTCTTACGTGAAAGGATATTCTCATCTTTGAATCTATGAGCTTTCCAATGAATGAATGTCGGGATGGGATGGATACTCATCCAGAATTTGAGGCGGAATATCTAGTAACAATCCCTATCTCCCTTTTTAGTGAATGTTGGGTTTTGGATGGATGCTCATCCGGGAGTAAAGGCGGGTATCTAGTAGCAATCCCTTATCCCATAATGAACTAATGTAATTAATGTAATGTACTCCGTAGGGAATAATGCTAAGCACCGAGTGTATATGGCTTGAGATGGGTGCTCATCCGGGAGTTGAGGTGGGTTGCTTAGTAGCAATCTCTTGAGATGGATGCTCATTTGTGAGTTGAGGCGGGGTATCTAGTAGCAATCTCCCTATCCCATAAAATATGTGCCCACATAGGTCTAGCTAGTGGATCCACTTAAGGCTAAACAAACGATGGTCCTACCATAGGCAAGTAGGAATTCCTTATCCAGTGAGGGTGACACCTGGATTCCATGTCAAGCTCTCATGGTCTATGTCGGTTAAGGCTTACCCCCACAATAATCTTATTGAACTATGGCTTCTTAAGGATGTACTACTTAGTGTGGGTGGTGGAATGTGACGCCATCTATGCATTGCACAAGTAGGCATTTAAGGGAGGTTATGGTATTTCCTTATAATGTTAATGAATGAATGGGCTCTTATTACGATGTTTAATGAAGAATGTTGGTCTAATGTCTAATGAATGAAAGTCCTCTGAATGATGCTATTGAAGAATGTTGACTCTTATATGCTTAAATGTAAAGATGCATGCTATACTTGAATTGTATTATGAGTTACTTCCTTGTCATGATTTCTTGTATATGAATGTGCCTTGTCTATGGTGACTTCAAAGGAGTACTTAGTGTGAGTAGTAGTATGGGATGCTACTTGCACATTGCACAAGTATGACTTAGAGTTGTCTTGGATATTGGTCTTAATGTGATGATGTGATTCATGTAATGTTATGTCTCTTAAATGCTTTATTGTGTAAAGGTGGAAAGGATGAATGGTAAGTTCACTTTTGGTGACCTTAAGGTGGTTCCTTAATGTGGGTGGTGGTATGGGACGCTATCCATACATTGCACAAGGTATAGCTTGAGGGTTACTTTAGGTGGAGGCTCAAGGTGAAGGTAAAAGTTTATATGCGATCTTGATCAAATGTGAATTATGTGACTTTGTATGTTGGTTGTGACTTATATTATGCCTCTAGTATCAAGGATCATGAAGTTTTACAAAAATGGTGTTCTATGCTTGAAGGATAGGTTTCTAAGGTGCTAACCCCATTCTTTTCCCTTTTTACCAAAGTGTAGGCTTTGGAGATGTTGGTGTTCTATGCTTGAAGGATAGGTTTCTAAGGTGCTTGAAGATGAAGACTTGGTGAGTCCTCATAGTTTCGAGGACAGAACCCATTATGTTCCTTTTATGTCTTTAGTTTATGTTAAAGCTTGTGTATGGGCTAAGTCCCAATGTTGTATTCAATGTATTAGATGGTTTGAGACATAGTGTATAAAGTCTATAAAGTCTTCCGCTTGCTTTTCAATGAAAATCTTTTCCATTGTAAAGGAATATTTTTAATTCCTCTCTATTTTCCTATGTTCTTATGTTCAAGAATGCTACGAGGCTTGTATTAGACCCCTTCGGGGTCGAGTACGCCATGTTACGACTAGGGGGTGCTCTCAAGTCGTGACAGTTTTTCTTGATTTTCGGCCATTTTGGGCATTTATGTAATATTCGGCCATTTTTGGGTAATTACGAAATGAAGTAAAGTTTTATTTTGTTATTCGTCAAGTTATTCAAAGGTTATTGGTGCAAGTCAAAAAAAAATTGAGGCGTTCTTTGTATTGTTTATGTATGTTTCTTGATTTTTTGGCCATGTACGTAATTTTAGGCCATTTTTGGACGTTACGAAAAGAAGTAAAGTTTTGTTCTATTATTCGTCACGATACTCTAAGGTCATTGGTGCAAGTCAAAAAAAATTGAGGCTTTCTTTGTATTGTTTATGTGTGTTTCTTGATTTTTTGGCCATTTACGTAATATTAGGCTACTTTTCGGCAGTTACGAAATGAAGTAAAGTTTTTTCTGTTATTCGTCACGATATTCTAAGGTCATTGGTGCAAGTCAAAAAATATTGAGGCATTTTTTTGTATTGTTTATATGCATTTCTTAATTTTTGGGGCATTTATGTAATATTCGGTCATTTTCGGATAGTTACGAAAAGAAGTAAAGTTTTATAATGTTATTCGTCATGACATTCTAAAGTCATTGGTGCAAGTTGATGAGTCCACAAATTGGACTCATTTATTGATATATTTTAATAGAAATTATGTGCTCAAATGCTTATTTTATATCAATATCTGATGAAAACACTTAAGTTTTAGGTATTTGAAGTTTGAAGGAAAGCATGGACACTACGTCGCAAAAAGGAACGAAAAGGCAGAAAAGAACGAAGAAATGAAGGCCTGTGGATCGCCGAGTCCACTTAGCGAGTCGTCAAAGGGTTTTACTTCTCCTTTTGTTCCAGTGTGCTGAATCCTAAAGGAAAGGATCAAGTCGGCGGTAAATGGAAGCAGTCGGCGCATCGCCGAGATGTTCAGCAAGGCAGTACCATGTCGCCCAATGACCCAGAGCATGACGATGCTAAAGTATGGTGCAAGACGGCGATGAACTACACCAAATGGCGAATCATCGAGTTGATCGGCGATTCCGACTAATGTGGTCGAATGATCCGCTGCAGCACAAATTTTTAAAAGATGTAAATACTCGTTGAGAGTCGTAGTTTAGGATGATATTTTGAAGTATGGAACAATTAATATAATTTTTAGTACTTTTTATTTTTACTCTGAGTTTGAGAGGGTTTCATCTCCAAAGATTTGGACTTGGGTCCCTTGGATTCTTCATTCTTGGCCTGTAAAAAGACTTAAATATTTATACCCATTTGAATGCAAGCTCATTTAGGTATAAATTTATATCTCTTGATGTGTGGTTAAAAACCTCAATTCTTGGGGTGTGATTTAGCGAATAGGGGTTAAGATTGTTGTTGGGTCTTGCTTGCTGATAGATTAGATGTAGTTTAATGGTGATTTTGTCTAGTAGTTGTGGATGAATTTATTAAATTTGTAGTTGCAAATACAAGTTTATTCATGTGTTTTCGGCTTGCTCGAGAGAGAAGTCACGAAACCAAGACCACTAGATTGATGGCCTAAGGAGTGGGTCGACATGAGGTTCAGCTCGAGAGAGTGAACCCTAGTCCCATATCATAACACTCAGCTTGAGAGATTGAGTGGGGTAAGGCGTAGGCTGGTCTTCATGCGGCAAGTGGGTGTCCGAGAGGAACCCATTTGAAATGGGGTAAGTTACTCGAGAGAGAACTTATTCCCACATAAAGCTTAGCCTAGTCACTATTACTCTATAAATTTTCTATCGAAAGCATGTACCCAATAATTTAGATTAACCCGTATTCCGGTCACATCCCAAGAATCCCCCTCTCATTGCTTAGGTTTCTTTGTTAATTTTTCTGTTTTTTACTTACTAGTGACAAAATCCCCATTGTTAATTGACACTCTTGTGTCCCTCTTTAATTTACAATGTTTTTAATCATTAATATCTTTAGCTACAACTAGTTAGAACTAATTTTATTTTTCTATTAATTCTCAAAACCATTGCCTTGGGACACAACCCCAACCCTTGGGCACGACCCCAACCCTTGGTTGGGTTACTATACTATTGCATGATCGTAGATACTCGTACTGGAAGTTGTGTCGTTGATTACACTAAACATCAAAATGGCGTCACTGCTGGGGAGTGGTGTTATTTGAGAATTTTTAGATTAGTAGAATTTTTGTTCTTCTTAGTTGTAGTCTACTTACCTAATCTTCAGCTTTGTTTTGAGTGTTTATGTGTTTCAACAGACACATGAGTGTGAACGGCGAAAATAGTTGCCAAGTAGGCCATCCAGAGGGTTATGCTTTTCATCGAGACGATATTAATGATATTAATAGTGTGTACAACCCTGCCAAAGTGGGTGAGATGGGTGCAATTCTCATGCCACAAGCAGACGAAAGCGCAACATTTGAAGTTACTAACACAACACTCTATCTCATACATTCAAGAGGTTTATATGGAGGGTTAGAGCATGAAGATTTGTATGAACATGTACGAAGCTTCATAAAAGTGTGCACCCCTTTCTCACTCAAGAATCTATTGCAAGAATTCATAAGGTTTCGCTTATTTCCGTTATCATTAATCGGGGGAGCCACTAAGTGGTTGGTTAAGCTTACAAAGCACTCCATCAAGTCATGGGAGGAGCTGGTTATGGCTTTTCATGAAAGATTCTTCCCTCCATCAAAGATGATGAAACTGAGAGACGACATTCAAAATTTTAATCAAAAGGAGGGTGAGCCAATTCACGAATCATGGACAATATTTAAGAAGTTTTTGTGAAAATGTCCAACACATGGACTACCGAGTGAGTTATTGCTCCAATACTTTCACCGTAGTCTAGATTGGGTTAATAAAGGGATAGCTAATCAGTTGGTTCAAGGAGGAATAATGTTACAGTCATTTGAAGTAGCCTCATTCCTCCTAGATGGCATGACTAGAATAAATCAAGCATGATACACAAAGGATGACCAAGTTTCCCCACTGTGCTTCAGATTAACGCAAGAACAACTCGATAAATAAAGGGAGAGGGACGAAAACATCAAAAATATGTTGTCTCAAATGGAAATGATACAAGAGCACAAGAAGGGGACGTATGGAGTATTTCAAGTTGAGGAGGGTTCTTCATCCGATCACTTAAGACTGGGGGAGAATCAAGGTTGGAACTCCACAAGATATGAGGAGGGTTTCTACCCACGCTATCAACAATGGGGTGAAAATCAAGGTTGGAACCATTATAAGAGTGAAGAACCAAGGAGATATTGCCACGACTGGGATGAGCAAAATGACCATGAAGAATACAATACTCAATTTAGTGAAAGCCTGAAATCAAAAGGGAGCGCAAGTAGTCCTCGAGTAAATGATCTATTGTCACACATACTTGATAAAGTTGAGGGCTTTGATGATTTACTAAAAGGGATGAGGGATGACTTTTCATCATTAAACAGTAAAGTGAATTCTCATGTTGATGCCATCAAAACACTAGAAGGTCAATTGAGTTTATTATCAGCTCAATTAACATCCAGGACACTGATGGAAGATAACGAAAGAGGGCTGATTGTAGTTACCCGTAGTGGAAAGATGGCAAAAGGGAATGTGATGGAGGATGAGGATCCTCGAATGCAGGAAGAGAGCCAGGGTATAGAGGAACGAGAATTGCCTGTTCCACAAAACCTTGCCAAAGAACTACTAGAGAATGCGGAGCAACATGTTCAAGTTCAAAAAGTCACGCACCCTTTACCCAAAATACCCCCACCATTTCTTTAACGTTTGAAAAAAAGAATGAAGATAAGAAGTTCAAAAAAAAAATTGTTAGTATTCAAGAACTTGTCAATTAACCTTCCTCTGGTGGAAGCATTGTTAGAAATGCGGGGATACGCCATATTCATGAAAGAGCTGGTTACAAAGAAAAGGAGCTTGGAGTATGAAATGATTGAGGTGCCCCATAGTTGCAGCGCAATTATGACAAATGAGTCAATCACTAAGAGAGAAGATCCTGGGCATTCACAATCCCGTGCGCAATTGGGATGCTCCAATTCGCTAAAGCTTTGTGCGATTTAGGGGCAAGCATCAACTTGATGCCTTATGTAATATACAAGCAACTTGGTTTGGATGAACCAAAGGCAACCACAATGAGACTCCTTATGGCTGATCGATCAATCAAACACCCAGTGGGGATACTCTATGAGATATTGGTAAAAGTAGATCGGTTCATATTTTCGGTTGATTTTGTGATTCTAGATTGTGAGATCGATGCTGAAATCCCCATTATTTTGGGAAGGCCATTCTTAGCTACCGGGAGAGCATTGGTGGATGTCGAAAGCAGGAAATTGAAGTTCCGTGTGAACGATGATGAGGTGACCTTCAATATCTGTAAATCCATGAAGTAACCAAGTAATATCCATGTGCTGTCCACTGAGGATGTTATAGATGAGGTAGTGGCAAGTGTGAGCCATTTAATGCATAAAAATGAACCCCTTGAATCTGTACTTGCCAATTATGATGAATCCAAAGTTCAAGGCTATGAGGAAGTGGTAGCTTCCTTATCAGGGTTAGGAGTATATTCAAGAAATCCAATCAAGTTGGATATCGACCTAAAAAATAGAGAAAGTCCTCCTGCAAAGCCATCAACAGAATAACCACCGAATCTGGGGTTAAATGCCCTACCCTCTCATCTAAAATATGCCTTTGTAGGAGTCAATAATACTTTACCAGTGATTATCGCTGCCGATTTGCTTGAAAAGTAGGTGAAATTGCTCATTGAAGTACTGCAGAAGCATATAAAAGCTATTGGATGGACAATAGCTGATATAGTAGGAATTCCTCCTGGCATCTGTACTCACAAGATTCAGCTCGACAGTGAATGTAAACCTAGTGTGGAGCATCAACGGAGATTGAACCCTCCAATGCAAGAAGTGGTGAAATAAGAGATCATTAAGTAGCTAGATGCGGGAGTGATCTACCCTATTGCAGATAGTAAGTGGGTAAGTCTGGTGCAATGTGTACCGAAAAAAAGAGGTATAACAAAAGTCCCAAATGCAAAAGGAGAACTAGTGCCGACAAGATCAGTGACTAGGTGGAGAGTATGCATGGACTATCGAAAGCTTAACTCATGGACCGAGAAAGACCATTTTCCAATGCCTTTTATGGACCAAATGCTTGATCGGTTATCAGAAAGAGGGTGGTATTATTTTTTGGATGGGTATTCTGGTTATAATCAAATCCCTATTACGCCGGAAGACCAAGAGAAAACCACTTTCACTTGACCTTATGGAACATTTACATTCAAAAGGATGTCATTCAAGTTGTGTAATTCCCCTGCAACATTCCAGCGTTGCATGTTGTCTATTTTTATGGCTATGGTCGAAGATTCTATGGAGGTATTCATGGATGACTTTTCAGTCGTAGGGGACACGTTTGAGGAATGATTGACGCACTTAGGACAGGTGCTCCAAAGATGCGTGGATACGAATCTGTTTCTCAATTGGGGAAAATGCCACTTTATGGTGACAAAAGGTATCGTTCTTAGGCACAAGGTGTCGCAAAAGGGGCAGGAAGTTGACAAGGCAAAAATTGAGGTCATTGAGAAAATACCCCCGCCAATTTCAGTGAAGGGTGTTCACAGCTTCTTGGGGCATGCAGGTTTCTACCGAAGGTTCATTAAAGACTTCTCAAAGATTGCACATCCACTATGCAAACTCTTAGAGAAGGAAGTGAAGTTCTATTTTGACGATGCTTGGATGGCCGCATTTAAGTGTTTGAAAGAAAAATTAGTATCCACCCCGATTATCGTTAGTCCTGATTGGTCTGAATCTTTCAAAGTAATGTTTGATACGCAAGCAAAACTCTGAATAGTGCCCAGCAAATTTATACGGTCACTGAACAAGAGTTGCTCACAGTGGTCTATGCATTTGAAAAGTTTCGGGCATACTTCCTAGGAACCAAAGTAATAGTACACACTGATCATGATGCACTCCGCTACTTGATGGAGAAGAAAGATGCAAAACCAAGATTGATGAGGTGGTGCTACTATTACAAGAGTTTGATTTTAAGGTAAAAGATCGAAAAGGTTGCGAAAATAAAGTGGCCGACCACTTATCAAGGTTGGAAGGAAGGGAAGATACCGAGCATGAGGTCGACATAGACGACTCTTTTCCCAACAAACAGGTGTTTGCTAATATCTCAAACTTACACCATGGTATGCAGACTTTGCAAATTACATTGTGAGTGGATTGATACCGGATGAGCTAACCTTGCACCAACAAAAGAGATTCATGTTCGACGTTAAAAAGTACTTTTGGGATGAACCGTACTTGTTTTGAGAATGTGTTGACCATGTTATCAGGAGGTGTGTTCCAGAAAAGGAAGCTGTAGAAATTCTCCACGCTTGCCATGCATCTCCAGTAGGAGGTCACCATAGTGGTATTCGCACTGCCGCTAAAGTCCTCCAAAGTGGTTATTACTGGTCGTCCCTATACAAGGCGGAGTGTCTAGAAGGCACGAGTTGCCTCTCACTCCTATTTTGGAAGTCGAGCTATTCGATGTATGGGGGATTGATTTCATGGGCCCATTTGTGAGCCTATTTAGAAATAAATTTATCTTGGTGGCCATAGATTATGTCTCCAAATGGGTGGAGGCTATCGCACTTCCAAACAATGAAGGAAAAAGTGTTGTCCAATTTCTGAAATGCTACATCTTTGCAAGATTTGGCACTCCTAGGGCAATCATTAGCGATGGGGGGTCCCACTTTTTCAATAAGTGGTTTTCAATGGCACTGAGCAAATATGGGGTGAAACACAAGGTAGCAACCCCATATCATCCCCAAACAAGTGGCCAAGTTGAAGTGTCAAATCGGGAAATCAAAGCATCCAAGCAAAGATAGTAAATGCCAACATAACTGACTGGTCTAGGAAACTCGATGATGCACTATGGGAATATCGGACCGCTTAAAAAGCACCTATCGGTATGTCTCCATATCAGTTGGTTTATGGTAAGGCTTGTCATTTTCCCGTCGAGCTAGAACACAAGGAATTGTGGGCATTGAAATCCTTGAATTTGGATTGGTAAAAAACTTCAAGGAAGAGGGTCGAGCAGATGAACGAACTGGATGAATTTAGACTCAGATCGTATGAAAGTTCATCCATCTGCAAAGAGAAGATGAAGAAATGGCATGATGATCGGATACTCAAGCGGGACTTTAAGGTAGGAGATTGGGTTTTGTTATACAACTCTTGGCTTAGACTCTTTCCCGAAAAGCTCAAATCCAAATGGTCTAGACCTTTTATAGTAACGCGAGTGTTCACCAATGGTGCCATCGAAGTGGAAGATCAGAAAGGACCTCCATTTAAAGTGAACGGTCAACGTCTAAAACTATATTTTGGGGAATGTCAAGAGATTTTTTAGTTGAAGTGGTGTATTTGGAAGATGCTTGAAGGCGTTGTTGTGTCGTTCCACGACGTTAACTAAGGCGTTGTTTGGGAGGCAACCCAAAATCGTTTATTTCTTTCTTTTTCTTTGATAAAATAATGGTGTGTTGATTGTGCAGATGGAAGTGTGAAGAGTGAACGAAAATTGCAGACTGGCGAGCAACAAATCCAATCAGTGATTCACCGAATGGTTTGGCGATTTAGAACTAGACCGTTGTTAGACTCAAAACCATTTTACATTGGAGTCTGTAAAACTTGACGAGCATAGGAAATTATTGGTGAACCGCCGACCATGTCGGCGATCCCAACAGAGACCACCGTTTGGACTCCCACAAAACATGAAGGTACTGTAACCTTCGGCGAGGTAAACGTACGCCGAATAACTCGGTGATCGGGACTAACATCACAGAATAGGCAAAAACTGGACGATTTTGCAAGCCAAATGTTTAAAATTTTCAAATTCATTCAATTTCCCTCACTTTTTATGCATCCAAACTCACATCTGCACTCTAGTTTCTATATTTCTTGCACTTTTAGAGCATTTTAGTTGTTGAATTGTGCTCAGACTTGGATTACATTACCGCTTAGCATTTCAATCCTCTCCTTAGTGACACAAAAGGTTAGTTCTCTATGCCCCAAGTTTAATTTATCATAAACTATACTCATTTGCAATAGCATGATCAGGTTGAAGTGTTCTACTCCTCCCTGAGAGGATTAGATTGTTTACATGCATAATTTAATTTGATATCCTTACTCAGGTAGTTGTGACTGCTGAATTCCTATACTTGCATGCCTTAAACTGGATTAAAATCTGAGGGGTTGTGTTTGGGTGTTATGGGTCCTACCTTAATTGTGTTGGTGCATGCTTTGATTTTTTTTCGGGGGTTGTGGGGCAGATTTTGAGAAGTTTGGTCAAAAGTAGGCACGTGGGTGTTTCGGTGAGCTGTGACGAGCTCGCTGAACTATTCAGCGGTTCACCTAGTTACCCTATCTCGCCCTTATTATCATGCTTTATTGGTTGAGGCATTTGTAACTTTCGGCGAGAAGTATGAGGTCGCCAAGAGCACTCAGCGACTTGCCGAAAGTCTTCTCATTCGCCCTTTGTCTGCACCCCTAACGCCTTCTGCACTGTGACCTTCGGCGGATTATCTATGGCTCGCCAAATGTACTCGGCGGCGCGCCGAATGGACTATCTAGTCCTTCTGCAGCTGAAAGTCTTTGTTTTGGTTGTCAAATATGTTATAACATTATCTCAAGACTTTGCAGACATGGCCAGACCAAAAGTTGCAGGAAGAAACATGCCACCCAGACACATAAAAGCACAACAATTTAGAAGAACTGAAAGAAGCAACAACAAGACAGCCAGTTTGAAGAGGAGGATGCCCATCGACCCTAATGTCCCTTCGTGGGCTCGAGGGTTCAGCAATGCGATACACGCCTTTGTGGCAGCTCACGAGTTGGACAATACGATTGAGGCTAATATCACTGCAGAAGTTGAAGCAGAGTGAAAAGAAAAAGAGAACTAGAAGCAGAATGACAACACTTCGGGCACTGATGCCCAGACAGATGGAGCGACTACTTAGACATGATTCCCTCTTTACCTCCCTCTATGTCTTTCTTTATTTTACCTTTCAAATTCTGTGTTAATTGCATTTGAGGACAAATTGATTTTATTTGTGGTGGGGTGAGGTTCACCTTTTGTGTGCTATTTATGACTCGTGTTGTTGTGTTTATATTTGGCCTGTTATGTTTAAAACACTTGTTTACAATGCTTTCTGTGGATGTTTGAGCTTATGGCTCCTTTTGTTTTCAATTGCAAAATGATTTTAATTTTGATCCGCCCGGAAAAAAAATTGCCACCTCTTGTGTGTTAAATGTGGATGTTCTACAAAATTTAAGTCTCGTTTTGATCAATACCGATGACTTGAATAGTGCTTACAATCGAACGAACATGAATGTGCGGCTATGATGAGGCCAAATGAAGTTGCATAGACAATATGTGAACTCTTTGCATCTCGTTGTGATTAGCCTGCTGTCAAATTGAGTCTCTTATGATGACCGTTGCACACTAGCAAAAGTGCGGATTCTTGTTTTACTATAGTGTCAATGCCTAGTGTGATGAGCTTACTTTGAACCATTCATGATAGATCCTAGAATTTGCCCCGTTATTCCGGTCAACTAAGCGATGTTATCTCTTGATATGATCTTAGGCAACTTTTAAGAGTGTGAACCAATTTGAGATATGCCTCTTTTGTGACCTACTTTGTGAGTGTGTGAACCACTTTTGAACACCCCTTGAACCTTACCTTTCTTTGGAAGAAACTTGATGAAACCATAACCTTTCTTATCCACTACCTATAATCCTCTTGAATTGTGGTCAATTGAATAGCCAACTTAGGCCAAAAGCCTAAGTTGGGGGTGTAGTGAAAAGATAAGGTCAAATCAAGAAGTGCAAGAAAGTCCCCCTTACCCATGGTTTTGAAGAAAAATGGAACCCCTCCATATAAAAAAAAAAAAGAGAAAAGAGAGAAAGAGAAAAAGAATGAAAAAGAAAGTTGTGGAATAAAGTACAAAAGCAATGGGGTTCCCAAACAATCCATGGAAAGTGAATAATAGGATGACTTATGAGCACTAAACAAAATGATGAAAGAAGAGGAAAGGAAGTGTTGTGAGCACCACATTTCATGAGGATGAAAGTCACTGAGCCTAAATGACCATACCTTTGCACTCAGCCCCATAACAAGCCTTGAAAAGACCTTTTTGATCTTGAGTGAACTGAAACAATGTTGATTAGAAAATACGGGAAAACCTATGGGTGAAAGCATGCATTGTGTTCTTCATTGAGAGAGTGAGTGTTGCATTCGATTCTGGAACTTTAAATTGCAAACCATTGTGTGTGAATAAGGAATCATTCCTTGTGTGAGGGCATTTGAACACTTTGGTTGAGCTTGAACTTGCATTTGAAGCAACTATTGTGAGCATGAGATTCTTTGGTATTAGTGTGTCACAACTTGAATATTTGGGTACACATTTGATCTTTGCATAAGTATTAGTCTTGTTGTGTGCATTCATGATTGAGTCTTGTGTAGCACTGTTCAAGAGACCCTTTTTGAACGACTGAACTTGAGTTTGTGTCACGACCCGAGCCTACACCCTGGACGTGGCCGGCACTCGAAGACCATTGCTGGTCCCCAAGCGAACCCTCATCATGGTTGACTATAAGCGGAAAACTGATTCATGCATACAAAGCTTAAAAACTCAAATAAAAGTTCATAAAACTTAAATTCAAACTTAAACTCAAATGAAAACTTTAAATAATAAAATATATTCAACTTGCCCAAAATTGGCAACTTAAGTCTTTGAGATATTTAATAAAATAAATAAATAATACAGACTTCTCAACTATACTGACTATCTGTGAAGCCTCTAATTGATAAAGATGGAAGTCGGGACAAGACCCACAACATCCTGACTAAACTGAAAAGTAAATGAAATCCTCCAGAAATAAGGAGGCTCACCATAGCTAACTCGAACTCTTGGATGTATCAACGAAGCTCCTGTTGATGATCCTGAATACATGTGTCTGCATCATGAGAAGATGCAGGCCAAATGGCTCAGTACGTGGAATGTACGAGCATGTAAGGGGAATTCTAAAGCATAAACATAAGCTTGAAAGAATCTGAAAGAAACTGAAGAACTTACCTGGCTCTACTCAACTCAACATAACTGAACTCATTTCAATATAAAGCAGTTTAAAACAAGTGCAATATAAAGAAAAGATGTATAAAACATGATGTCAACTTTGTGTGTATGCAAAGATACAAATAACTCTGAGATGTATATAAAAAAATACCAAAATAAACTGATGTTAACTCATAATCATAATAAAAGACATACTATGCTTCCTCTCAAAGTCTACTTGTGCAATGCATGAATGAAGTCCCATACCCCCATTCATACTAAGCAGAACCCCTTGAGGAACCATGCAATTACTATTGTGGGAGTTTCTCTAACCAACAACCATCACTTAATAGTTATAGTGATGATACATCGTTACTCGGCCCACGCTGCCCGGCCATCCTAACCTTGCCAGAGTATAGGACCTGAACTGCCTAATGGATCCACTAGTCTATTGTGAAAAGGATTCATCTAATGAACTCCATCAGTTGAGTATCTTGAGATGATGGCTACATGGTTTTCATGGAGACTTGAGTTAATATGAAACTCGCATCCCCACATCGGTGCTCAATACTACTCCCAAAAAAATATACTTAGCTCATATGTTTTTAAAACAATTTCTTTCTTTAGTCTGAGATAATTACTCAAAAACTTAGCTCAAAAGCTCTATTGGAATCGGTGTTCCCTTTCTTGCTCAAAATGTGAAAACATTTATAAACTTCTTTGGGAATACTTAGTTCCCTAATAACTTTTGAGAAATGAACTCAACTCTTTACTCTTTGCTTAACTTGAAAACTTAAGTCTTAAAACAAAGTTAAAATATTTGTAAAAGACTTCTTAAAATATGGTTCATGCCGAATTATGGACATGAATGACTCAATGCAAGGTTTTCAATAACCATAGATAGAACTCAAATACTTGGAACTCAAGAACTTCAATGATACTACTCATTTTCAAGAATGCTCAGCTCAGAGTTCATGCGGAATTATGAGCATGAACTACTCAACTCAA
>JAJOOS010009969.1:0-30287 GCA_029582725.1 Solanum chiquidenum | reverse complement strand
ACAGTACGGTCCGTAGATCCATCTATGGACCGTCAATGGGCACCGTGGTTCCACACTTGGTCAGATTTCCCTGATTTGCCTCCATGCCTTGGCTGCTGATCTACGGCCACCATCTACGGAGCGTCACTAGACCTACGGTCCGTAGATCACTCTGTAGATGTCCTTTTCTGCATCTCTTTCAGCTGTCTCTTTACTTCCGCGCCTGAACATCTTTCCTGCAACATATGATTAAAACACATAAAAACCAATACTAAAAGGCCCTAGACACACACAACTCTTAAGTGAAATGTATTAGAAATACCGTAAACTCACGGTATATCACTTGCCTCTCCAAATTTTATAGAACTTCCAGTTATTTTGGGAGTCCAAACGGCGGTCTCCGTCGGGATCGCCGACATAGTCGGCGATTCGCTAATAATTTCCGAGGTTCACCGAGTTTTACAGACTCTAAATTGAATATGTCTTGAGTCAAACAGTGGATTAGGTTAGAGTCACCGACCTCTTCGGTGACTCGCCGACTAGAACTGTTGCTCCTCACCATACACTTTTTCGAACATTTTCCGCACTTCAACCTGTACAAACAACACACCATTATTTCACCAAAACACAAATATAAAGCAATAAAGGGTTTTGGGTTGCCTCCCAAATAGCGCCTTAGTTAACATCGCGGCACGACGCAAGTTAATACCTAGTCCTCATCTTCGGAGTCGGCCATGGTGTAACTAGGTGACTTCTCCGCAAATGGTCGATAGCGATGTGATATTAATTGGTTTATCTAGGCATCTTGTAGCTGAATTACCATGGAATTGGAGGTTGTCATTTGATTCAACATTTCAATGTTCTCTTTTATCTCTTTCAACACGTTATCTTGTTCTTCGATCTTGTGTTGAATGAGTGAGAGGACTTCGTCATTTTGTCCACCCCCCTGCTTCTTCCCATTTTTACACTCGTGAAGGGAGAAGTGCTTGTCATTTTTCGTGGACTGTGCCTCTAATTCCATGACTCTTTTGGATAAGAAATCCACTTGAGTCACTAGTGCATCCCATTCTTGTTTATTTTTGATTTCCTTGTTGGTTTCAACCATGCTATCAAGGAGTTTGGTCACTTCTTCATAGGGTTGGTATAGAAAACTACCCGTGAAAAGCTGGTCAGTGGTACTTCAATTTTCGGGTCCAAGACCCCTATAGAAGCACCCTAGTAGCACTTTATTAGTCATCTCATGAGTTGGGCATGGTTGAAGCACTACTTGAAATTTCAGCCACATTTCTTGAATGGTCTCATCACCTACTTGCTTGAACGTTAGGAGATTGTCCCTAAGATTCAACAATTTCAGGAGAGGGTGATCTGTTCGATACCTATAGATTTCGTTCTCTCTCATTTTTCCTGAAATAGTCACACAACCAATAAAACAAAACTAGAAATTAAGTAAGTAGAACTACAACTAAGAAGAATAATTTTTTTTTACTTAACTACAAATTATCAAATAACACCACTCCCCGACAGCGGCACCATTTTGATGTTTGCGTAATCAAGACACAACTCCCAATTCGAGTGTCTACGATCGTACAATAGTAAAGTAACCCAACAAAGGGTTGGGGTCTAGTCCCAAGGGAGTGGTTTTGAGAATTAATAGAAAAATAAAATTTAGTTCTAATTAGTCATAGCTATAGACATTATTGAATTTCAACATACTAAATCTAAAGGGGGTGATGCAACCGTCAATTATCAATGGGGGGTTTTGTATTAATTAACAACTACAAACAGCAAAAATATACGAAAACTAGATAGAGAGACGGGATTCTTGGGATGTGATAGGAATATGGGATAAACTAAACTGTCGGGTATATGCTTTTGATAGTAAATTTTTGAGTATTTGGGACTAGGCTAGACTATAGTGGGGGTAAATTCTCTCTTGAGCAACTTACCCTGAATCGACTCGATTTCTCTCAAACACCGAGTTGCTACTTTAAGAACAACCTCCACCTTAGCCCATTCACTCTCTTGAGCTGAATGTGTGGGAGAAGGACTAGGATTCACTCTCTCGAGCTGAACCCATGTCGACCCAATATTATCGGCTATCAATTTAGTAGTCTTAGTTTTACGACCTCTCTCTCTAGCAAGCCAAAAACACTAAGATGAAATCTTATTTGCAACTACAACTCCATTAAGTTCATAAAAAACTACTAAACAAAATCATATTTAAACAACAAATAAACCATCAACAAGGAAGACCCAACAAATAATCTAACCCATATACACAAAATCACACCCCAAGAATTGGGGTTTTAGCTAGACATGTAAAAGAGAAAAAAATTTATACCAATATCAGTTTCCATCTACTAGGTATGAAGGAATAAGTCTTAAAACACGTAAAGAGTGAAGAATCTTCGAGACCCAAGTCCAATTTCTTGGAGTTGAAACCCTTTGAATATTCAAGGTCTTAGAACAAAGTCTCCAAAACCCTCTAAAACTTAAACTATGTCAAAAACTGTAAACAGTTCTAATAATAATAGTTATATGATAGTAAGCTAGAAATTTAAACAAGTATTTATAGTGTTTGAAAATGTGCTGCGAAGGACCCTTCGATGAAGTTAGTCGGGATCGCCGATACATTTGGCGATCTGCCATTTGGTCGATTTCATCATCTTCATGCTTTAGCCTTTAGCCCCTTCATATTTTGAGTCGTTGGGCGATAAGGTATTGCTTCGCAGAACTGTTCGGCGACATGCCGACTGCTCCACTTCATCGCCAACTTGACCTTTTCTTTCAGGGCTTAGCGCACTGGAACAAAAGGCGATCTCCAGGCCGATCGGTGACTCGGCAACTAGGCTCGGCGATCTTCAGGCCTTCGGTTCTTCGTTCTTTTCAGCCGCCTTGTTCTCTTTTGTTAAGTAGTGTCCATGCTTTTCCTCAAACTCCAAATACCTAAAACTTAAGGATTTTCATCTGATATTGAGACAAAATATGCATTTGAGGACACTAATTCTATCAAAATATAGCCCTAAATGAGTCCAAACTGTGGACTCATCACATTTCAAACTGGTGAGAAAGTTCTTCATAAAGTATAACCCATGAAAAGGGTGATGAGATTTGGCAAGAAGGGCATGCTTAGTCCTCGATACATTGGTCCATTTGAGGTTCTTGACAGTGTAGGACCGGTAGCATATAGATTGGATCGACCTCCTAACCTATCGGGAGTTCCTTCGGTGTTTCATGTGTCCATGTTGAAAAGATATCATGGTGATGGGGATTATATTATAAAATGGGACTCAGTGTTGCTAGACAAGGACCTTCAGTCTGAGGAGGAATCAATTGTAATTCTTGACCGTGATGTCCGAAAGCTGAGGACCAAAGAGATTAAGTGTGTGAAAGTTCAATGAAAGCATCATCCGGTTGAGGAAGCTACTTGGGAAACCGAGAAGGACATGTTAGACAAGTATCCCCAATTGTTCATCGATTCAGGTACTACTATACCCTTACTTTAGCCCATTTTTCATAGTTTGTCACTCGGGGATGAGTGATGAGTAAATTGGTATCTATTGTAACGACCTATTCCCATCATTATAGAAAAGCCAATGGGGAAAAGTTTTGGGTTGGAAAACTTTTTCGGAGTAACTTGAAATTTCCTAGCCTAGTTCAGATTTGGACAAAATCAAAGTCAGTGAGGTCTAGGGAAATATTGTAACAAATGAGAGATCTAATAATGAATTTGATCACATGAGTGGATAGCTAAGACGTTAAGGAAACCGTACAACTTTACGGAATCAAATTCGGGCAAGTAGAACTCCCGAAACTGATCTTAGCGTGACAGGGTAGTTTCTGAGTGTCATGGGATAAAAGTGTGTTGTGAAATGGGGGTTTAAAACTCTTAAATTAGCTCACTATTTTGGTTCAAGCCTCCAAGGCGGGATTATTCCCGCTAGGGCAGGGCCACCATAACGGGCCAGTCGCGAATTAAGTCGGAAATAAACCCCAAATACGCTATTATTCTGCAATTTTCATTTTTGAGGGCTAGGAGACTACCCTAAGCGATTCTAGACAGTTTTCCATGAAATTTGGTGCTAAAGGTACGGATTTTACCTCCCTAATCCGTTTTTCGATTCGTAGAACTTAGAATCTTGATTATATGTTGTTGGGGGAGGGTTTTGAACGATTTTGGATGATGGGAAAAGTCCTAGCTGCACCTTAGGATCATAATTTGAGTCTTGGGTTATTGGGTTTGTAATAATCCGGGTAAATTAGACCTAAATTATTAATCCCCATATTAAATTGTTTGTTTGTAGACCTAGAGCAAGTGGAGAGAATCTGGAAAGGGAAGAATCATGTTTCTTAGGATGGTTCAAGCTTTGTTCGAGGTAGGTGATGGTTGTGATTTCATGTCGGTGTGGTGTATGCTAGTAATTACTTCATTATAATGTATGCTTGTATGTGAATGTGGCACTATTGATCACACTAATCGTAAATGAGCATGAATGAATGATTGTATGCCATGAACCAACAATTGATTGTATGATTTTGAGAATGTACATTGTGATTGTGATTCTGGCTTGTTGTACTGATCAGGTGTTACGTTCCAACACAGTAACTTGGATCGGGTGCCACGTTCCAACGCATATATGGGATCGGGTGTCATGTTCGGCACACTAACTTGGATCGGGTACCACGTTCCAGTACACTAACAGTTTGGGAATGAGTTCCATGAGAGGACCATCGACTTGTCATAGATGTATATTATTGAGAATGTGGAATTGTACATTGATCCTGAAATGATGATTGATATTGTATATGTTCAGTGTATCCCTATTTTATAATGTTGTGATCACTTGTATATGTTTCACTATTGGGATAGCCGCGTGATCCTACCAGTGCGCTGTGGTTGTGTACTGATACTGCACTTGCTCTTTCCTTGTTGAGTACAGAGCATCTTCAGGTGGCTACTAACAGACCTCGTTTAGAAGATCAGTGATCGAGATCGAATTCAAGGGTGAGTCAGTTCTACAAAGCTGCCATGAGTTATCGTTATCTTCTGTCCATTCTATTTGGACTTAGATTAGTACTTTCGATATTCTTATGTTTAGTTTGGGGTTGCACCCATTTTCTTAGACTTGTCGTTAGTAGATTTTTTAGTAGAAGATAAGGTTGTAGGCATTATTCCCACAATTTTTTTTATTAGACTTTCAGAGTTTATGGGAACTCCCTATTTTTCCTTTAGACATTTAAACATCCTTCCGTATCTTTAAATGCTTTAGTTTTCATTAATTTGGTTAGTTGGGTTGTAGTAATGGTTCTCCCACCGAAGGGTTAGTGTGGGTGTCAATCACGACAGTCTGGGTCGTGACAGTGGTTTGTTAATTCATCATGTAATTTGTGTTCACCATCTTATTTTGAGATCTAGGTTTGAAATAATCCTAATCTACTTGGAACATATTGTGTTATGAGACTTATTTTAAACACCATGTAGTGACTTCTTTATTTTATTTCTAATAACATTTAAAGATTGTATGGAGTTTTAGAATTTTCATTTATTTAAAACAAATTATTTTACAGATACAAATAACTAAAGAGTTTATTGATTTTTTTTAAAAATGAACTAATTTAATAAATATAATAAGATTTTAGAAATAACATATATTTATTTTAGAAATCTTTTTTTCTTTTTGAACGAAATAAATAGTTGCTTGATTCTTTAGTGAACATTTATTTACATTGTGACATGAGATATGTTTTTTAGATTGTAATAAATTATTATCGTGATCAATGTAAATTCTATTGATTAAGTATTACGCTTGCTGTACTAGCCAAAAAGAAGAAGAGAAAGCTACATACATAAATTCAACATTACTTAATAATTAATAATATAAATAACCATATACTAAATCTAATTTCATAAATTGAATCTATAATAGAAAAACAATATATGATAATTATTAATTTAAATTTACTACATGGAATAAAAAATTAACTTAGAATCGTTCATGAATAAAATTACAAGAAAAAAATAATATTATAAATAACGTACTATTTCTGTTCATGATTAGATTTAACTAGTAAATTGGTCCGTCCTTCGTGCGATAATAAGAAAATTAATTTTTTTTAAATAATTAAAAAATATATTAGTCCCCAAGTTCCAATTTATTAGATTTTAAAGTTTAGTCCAATTTATCCTTTAGGTGAAACCAAACATCTCTTTTGATATTTATGTTTTCTCTTTATTCTTCCTTTTTACTTCTTCCTCACCCATTCACTTTTTTTCAAGAAAATGTTGATGTTTAAAGACGTAATCAACTGACACTAGTTCGGTTCACGTGCCATACGATCGCATGTAATGATATAACCCAACCAAGGGTTGGGATTGTTCCCACAGGGAGTGGTTTTGAGAATTGATAGAAAAATAAAATTTAGTTCTAATTAATCATAGATAAAAATATTATCTAATAAAAACATACTAGATCTAAGGGGTGACGCAAGCGTCAATTATCAATGGGGGTTTTGTAACACCCCAGATTCGAGAAAGGAATTTTTTTTCTAGATTTTCAGAAGTTGCATGTGCCACAGACGGAAGTCACCTACGAACCGTCAATCGACTGACGGGCCCGTCAGTCAGCTCCGTCGATGGGCCAGCCAACTTTCAGGTTCACACTTTAGATTTCATCCTTCAGTCGTGAACGACGGCCGACCAGCACGGACCGTCATTCGATCCACGGTCCGTAGGTATGATCGTTGGTGAAGGCCAACAACCAATTATGGTGAAATTGATAATTGGGTCAACTTCAAATGGTAATACCTCCCAGCACAAAATGGATTATGTGTCCCATGACTTATGATATGATAGATAATTGAATCCTCTTTCCAACGCCTCCGAGTTTGCTAAAATCCGACCTCCGAGTAAAAGGTTATGCTCGTTTTAGTGAAGGCCTGTCGAGTAGGCTTGACTTACGGACCCAATCTACGGACCGTCGATTGAATGACGGCCCGTCAGTCCCATCTGTCGATCACTCCGACATCAGTTAAGTTAGGGGTATTTTGGTCTTTTCCTATTTCATTTAACCCCTAAGATACGTTGTTTAGATCCTAAATCACGAGGTTTTAGTCAGTTTAAGCCTAGAAACATAACTAGAACTTACCTTAGTCAAATCATTAATCAAACTTAGAAAAATTAGAAGCAAGATAGGAGAAAAAGGTGAAGAACCCTAGTTCAAGAACGCAGCGGGTTCCATCAGTTCCAGCCCCGAAATTGAAAGATTTCTCCGTGGAATACGTCACCAGGTATGTGGGATTTCACTAGTGGGTTCCTTTCACCCATTAGGTCGCTAGAATTCAGTCAGATTCTTGATTCCATGATTATGAACAGACCTAGGGTTTCTAGAATTTCAACAGATCATCATGAATTAGTTATTTAAATATTCCAAATCAGATTATCATGTTATTACATCGTTTCTTGCATGAATTTCAAAACCCTAGCTATGTATTTCTTTAGTTCTTGAATTACAAATGCTAGGTCAGATATTTTAGTTATTCAGATATACATGCTGCAGTTTTGAACGCCAAATTATCAATATATTTCAGCATAAATCCTATTTTGAGTTATAAATCTTGAGAAGCTTTTTTTTAGACAACACCTGAGTTTTAAACTGAGTTTTTGAGAAAGTTAAGATGAGTTTTGAGAAAGAGCTTCTAAAACATGATTAGTATGACAATCGAGTAGGTCATCAATGTATGAATAGTATGGTATCTAGATATACCATCAATGTTTATGCAGTATGACTTCCCAAGTCATCAATGATCATAGTATAATATGATTTTGAATTATGTTTTAAGAAGGAGTTTTCAAGTACGAGTAGATACATGTCAGTATTTTGAGCTATTCAGTATTTCAGTCATAATGTATTCAGTTATACATGCCTCAGTTTATTAATGCATCATTATCAGATTAATTGTTGCATTCTCAGTTTTGCATGTTCAGTTTTGAGCTATCCATTATTACTGAAATTCGGTCATAATGTGTAAATCACTTAATCTATTGGGAGTACCATAATACCGAGTTGGACCAGGGTTTAAGCGTACCCATATAGTCCCAGAACTACGAGCCACATAGGTGTAAGTTCCTTATGTGGGCCACATCAGCTTAGTGATCACGCCAATCATGCCTCTATACCTTTGGCCAGGTATATTGGGTCCTCTCGATGGGGCGTATACATCGGACTCCACATTTAACTCACGTGGTTTTATTGTCGGTTATTAGTAGCTCCCACAGTTCAGTCTGAATCTATTGCATTGATCACATTTCAGTACAGTCAGTATTCAGTCCAGCATGTTATAAATTTGGTCAGTGCATTCAGTTAGTTCAGTATTCAGTATATATATCATGTTCAGATTATGCTCTTGTTTTATTGTTTGTTTAGTTATGATGTTTATTTCAGCGTTATTCTATCTTGCATGCTCAGTACCTTTCAAGTACTACATCACGAGAAGATGTAGCGCAGAGTAATCTATCCTGCATGCTCAGTACCTTTCAAGTACAGACACATACTCTGCGCTACATCTTCTCGTGATGTTGGTTCAGGTTCTCAGCATCCAGATCATGCTTAGATCAATTCCTGATCTTCAGTTCTGCAGCATCAGTGGTGAGTCCTCATTCTTCAAGGACTAGTGACATGTTTATCTTTATCACTATTAGTCTTTAGTTTCAATTTTGCTAGATCTAGTTGGGGTATGTCCCAACATTTCTAGTCAGTTTAGAGGCTTATTTCAGACATAGTTAGATTCATATTAGTATTGAATTATTATTTTGTTTGTATTAAACTCATCAGTTTTCATTTATTTCAGATTTAGTATATGGGTATTCCCCATCACTTTAGATTTATTTATGATTATAGGTTCCGCAAAGTTTCTATTATTCAATTTATTTTTAGTATGCTCATGATCAGGCCAGTAGGGTTAGCTTGGGATCACTTGTTGTCCTAGGTCCCGTGTCCACGTCTCGGGCGTAGTCTCGGGGCGTGACAAACTAGGATGTCTGAAAAGCCGCACTAAGTAGAGTTCTTTTCATGGGTGTCAAGTGCACCACATCTAATGAGGGGGAGTCTATAAAGTGTTTTAGGAAAACTTCAGTTTCTTGATATTTATATCATGCGTTGGTATGATCTCATTTCTAATCCATCGTTATGCGCTAGAGATCATGCCTCCCTGTAGAGCTAACGCCAGGAATGCGAATGCCAGAAATGCTAACACAGCTCCTCCAGTCCTAGATCAATAAGTTTCGAATGTTGGATTTCGGAACGCTATCCAGCTGGTGGCTCAAAATGTGACCAACTAGAATATTCAACAGGTTGATGGAGATAAGCTTAGGGAAATCGCTAAGGTAAACAAGAAAGCTAGAACATAGAACTATGAGTACTCTCTGCAGAAATTGGGTGGTGGAAATCACTCAAAGTTTTGACAACGTCAAAATAGTAGGGCACCAGGCTCTAAGTCTCAGGGAAGTGTTTCAGGAAATAGGACCTACCCAACTTGCCCAAAGTGTGGTAAGAACCATCCAGACGAGTGTCTTGCAGGCAAGGAATGATACTTTGGGTGTGGTCAGTCTGGTCATAGGGTGAAGAATTGCCCTTGTGCCAGGAAGGGGAAAGAAGGTAACAATACTGGGATCAGTCTACAGCTCCAATAGTATCAGCAGGTCGCCCAACTCAGCAGGGTGTGTCATCTTATACAGGTGGAAGTCAGTGCCAAGACTGGCTTTATTCTCTCCAGGCTCACCAGGACCAGGAAGATTCTCCTGATGTGATCACTGGTACGTTATGAGTTTTTGATCTTGATGGTTATGCATTTTTAGATCCAAGGGCTACTCTTACCTTTGTAACTCTCTTTATAGCAGTAATCTTAGGAACTAGTCTAGAAACTTCTTCAGAAGCCTTCTCAATCTCTACATCAGTTGGTGACCTAGTTATAGCTAGATGGGATACATATACTGCCCTATCTGACTCTCTCAGAAAGTCACCTCAGCAGATCTTGTAGAGTTAGAAATGGTAGATTTTGATATAATTCTAGGCATGTATTGGTTTCAGTTCTGTCATTCCTCAGTCGATTGTAGAATTCGGGTTGTTCAGTTCCAATTTCCAAACGAGCTAGTCTTAGAATAGAAGGGTAGTAGCACAATGCCTATATGTCGATTATCTCTTACCTTAAAGCTAGAAAGAGGTGAATCTAGAGGATGGTGTAGCACATATTGAGGAAAAGGGGAAGAAAGTAGAAAAAGATGTTCATCGGCTTGCTCTCTTAAGAATTAGTCTTACTAACACATCAGATAGTAGTGTGATAGTCCAGAATAGATCAGAACCTTCATTGGTAGCGGAGGATAAGGGAAACATGACAATGATCCTATATTATTTCAGTAAGAAGGTGTAGTTAAACAACATAAGGTAGAGGTTTTCACCCAAGAGGGAGATGGTTGCTTATGTGTTCCTTAGGTGGATGAGTAGGTGAAACAACCTTGATAGGGCCATATTCAGTTCATGAAGCTATGGAGAAATTGCCACTCATTAGAGATAGATTTAAGACAACCCAGAGTAGGCAGAAGTCTTATGCAGATGTGAGAAGAAGAGAACTAGAGTTCCAAGTTGATGATTGCGTTTTTCTGAAAGTGTCACCTATGAAGGGTGTGATGAGATTTGGCAAGAAAAGGAAGCTCAGTCCCAGATATGTAGGCCCTTACCGGATCTTGAAAAGGATTGGTAAAGTGGCTTATGAGTTAGAGTTGCCAGAAAAATTAGCAGCAGTTCATCCGGTTTTCCACATTTCACTTTTGAAGAAGTGTGTGGGTGATCCAGGATTCAAAGTTCCATTAGAGAGTGTGGTTGTAAAAGATAGCCTTTCATATGAGGATGTACCAGTTGAGATTCTCGATCGTCAGGTTAGAAGGTTGAGAAACAAAGAAATCGCTTCAGTCAAGGTTTTGTGGAGGAGTCAGAATGTAGAGGGAGCTACTTGGGAAGCAGAAGCAGCCATGAAGTCCAAGTATCCTCACCTCTTTCCTTCCGATTCCACTCCAGCTTGAGGTAATAGTTCCTATACAGTGTTTTAGTCATTCATGCGCAGATTCAGTCTTAGTATCATATTCCTTCAGTTTGTACCTGCATTTTCAGCGTATTTGCATATTCTTGGAACTTAGTTCAGTCAGAAATTAGTTTCCAATGTTTAGTGGTAGGGTTTGCAGCTCTCTCCCTCCATATCAGCTTGTTTAGTCTTCATTCGAGGACGAATGTTCCCAAGGGGGAGATAATGTAACACCCCAGATTCGAGAAAGGAAAAAAAATTCTAGATTTTCAGAAGTTGCATGTGCCACTGACGGAAGCCACCTACGGACCGTCAGTCGACTGACGGCCCGTCAGTCAGCTCCGTCAATGGGCCAGCCAACTTTCAGTTTCACACTTCAGATTTCATCCTTCAGTCGCGAACGATGGCAGACCAGCACGGATCGTCATTTGATCCACGGTCCTTAGGTATGATCGTTGGTGAAGGCCAGCAGCCACTTAGGGGGAAATTGATAATTGGGTCAACTTCAAATGGTCATAAATCCCAGCGCAAAATGAATTATGTGTCCCATGACTTATGATATGATAGATAATTGAATCCTCATTCCAACGCCACCGAGTTTGCTAAAATCCACATACGAGTAAAAAGTAATGCTCGTTTTAGTGAAGGCCTATCGAGTAGGCTTGACTTACAGACCCAATCTACGGACCGTCGATTGAATGATGGCCCGTCAGTCCCATCCGTCGATCACTCCGACAGCAGTTAAGTCAGGGGTCTTTTGGTCTTTTCCTATTTCGTTTAACCGCTAAGATACGCCAGTTAGACCCTAAATCACGAGGTTTTACTCAGTTTAAGCCTAAAAACATAACTAGAACTTACCTAAGTCAAATAATTAATCAAACTTAGAAACTTAGAAGCACGAGAGGAGAAAAAGGTCAAGAACCCTAGTTCAAGAACGCAACAGGGTTCCATCAGTTCCAGCCCCAAAATTGAAAGATTTCTCCGTGGAATTCGTCACCAGGTATGTGAGATTTCACTAGTGGGTTCCTTTCACCCATTAGGTCCCCAGAATTCTATTAGATTCTTGATTCCATGATTTTGAACAGACCTAGGGTTTCTATAATTTCAACAGATCATCATGAATTAGTTATTCAAATGTTCCAAATCAGATTATCTCGTTATTACATCATTTTTTGCATGAATTTCAGAACCCTAGCTATGTATTTCTTTAGTTCTTGAATTACACATGCTAGGTCAGATTTTTCAGTTATTCAGATATATATGCTCCAGTTTTGAATGCCACATTATCAGTATATTTCAGCATAAATCTTATTTTAAGTTATAAATCTTGAGAAACTTTTTTTTGACAACACTTGAGATTTAAACTGAGTTTTTGAGAAAGTTAAGATGAGTTTTGAGAAAGAGCTTCTACAACATGATTAGTATGACAATCGAGTAGGTCATCAATGTATGAATAATATGGTATCTAGATATACCATCAATGTTTGTGCAGTATGACTTCCCAAGTCATTAATGATCATAGTATAATATGATTTTGAATTTTTTTCTAAGAAGGAGTTTTCAAGTATGAGTATCTACATGTCAATATTTTGAGCTATTCAGTATTTCAGTCATAATGTATTGAGTTATACATTCCTCAGTTTATGAATGCATCATTATCATATTAATTGTTGCATTCTCAGTTTTGCATGTTCAGTTTTGAGCTATCCAATATTACAGAAATGCAGTCATAATGTGTAAATAACTTAATCTATTGGGAGTAGCATAATACTGAGTTGGACTAGGGTTTCAGCGTACCCATATAGTCCAGAACTACAACCACGTAGTTGTAAGTCCCCTATGTGGGCCACATTAGTTTAGTGATCACGTCAGTCATGCCTCTATACCTTTGGCCGGGTATATTGGGTCCTCTCAATAGGGCGTGTACATCGGACTCCATATTTAGCTGATGTGGTTTTATTGTCGGTTATTAGTAGCTCCCAAAGTTCAGTCATAATCTATTGCATTGACCACATTTCAGTAGAGTCAGTATTCAATTTCTGCATGTTATAAATTTGGTCATTGCATTTATTTAGTTCAGTATTCAGTATCTATATCATGTTCAGATTATGCTCTTGCTTTATTGTTTATTATGTTATGATGTTTATTTCAGCATTATTCTATCCTGCATGCTCAGTACCTTTCAAGTACTGACGCATACTCTGCGCTACATCTTCTCGTGACGTAGGTTCAGTTTCTCAGCATCCAGATCACGCTTAGATCAATTCCTGATCTTTAGTTCAGCAACATCAGTGGTGAGTCCTCATTCTTTGAGGACTAGTGACATGTTTATCTTTATCACTATTAGTCTTTAATTTCAGTTTTGCTAGATCTAGTTGTGGCATGTCCTAACATTTCTAGTCAGTTTAGAGGATTATTTCAGACATTGTTAGATTCAGCTTAGTATTGAGTTAATATTTTCTTTGTCTTAAACTCATCAATTTTCATTCATTTCAGATTTAATATATGGGTATTCCCCATCACTTTAGATTTATTTATTATTATAGCTTCCGCACAGTTTCTATTATTCAATTTATATTTAGTAAGCTCATGATCATGCCAGCAGGGTTAGGTTGGGATCACTTGTGGTCCTAGGTCCCGTGTCCGCGTCTCGGGGGTAGTCTCGGGGCGTGACAAACTTGGTATCAGAGCACTAGGTTTAAGTGTCCTAGCATGTCTGAAAAGCCGCACTAAGTAGAGTCCTTATCATGGGTGTGAATTGCAGGACATCTAATGAGGGGGAGGCTATAAAGTGTTTTAGGAAAACTTCACTTTCTTGGTATTCTTATCGTGCGTTGGTATGATCTCATTTCAAATCCATTGTTATGCGCTTAAGATCATGCCTCCCCATAGAGCTAACGCCAGGAATGCGAATGCTAGAAATGCTAACGCAACTCCTGCAGTCCCAGATCAAGAAGTTTCGAATGCTGAATTTCAAAACTGAATCCAGCTGTTGGATCAGAGTGTGACCAACCAGAATAATCAGCAGGTTGATGGAGATAAGCTTAGGGAAATCACTAAGGTAAACAAAAAAGCTAGAACTGTGAACTATAAGTACTCTCAGCATAAATCGGGTGGTGGAAATCACTCAAAGTTTTGACAACATCAAAATAGTAGGGCACCAGGCTCTAAGTCTCTGGGAAGTGTTTCAGGAAATAGGACGTACCCAACTTGTCCAAAGTATGGTAAGAACCATCCAGGGAGGTGTCTTGCAGGCAAGGAATGATGCTTTGGGTGTGGTCAGTCTGGTTATAGGGTGAAGAATTGCCCTTGTGCCAGGAAGGGGCAAGAAGGTAACAATAATGGGGATCAGTTTACAGCTCCAATAGTATCGGCAGGTCGCGCAACCCAGCAGGATATGTTATCTTGTACAGGTGGAAGTCAGTGCCAAGATCGGTTTTATGCTCTCCAGGCTCACCAGGACCAGGAAGTTTCTGCTGATGTGATCACTGGTACGTTATGAGTCTGTGATCATGATGTTTATGCATTGTTAGATCCAAGGGATACTCTTACCTTTGTAACTCTCTTTACAGCAGTAATCTTAGGAGTTAGTCTAGAAACTTCTTCAGAAGCCTTGTCAATATCTACCCCAGTTGGTGACCTAGTTATAGTTAGATGAGTATACATAAACTGCTCTATCTGACTCTCTCAGAAAGTCAAGTCAACAGATCTTGTTGAGTAAATGGTAGATTTCGATATAATTCTGGGCATGGATTGGTTTAAGTTTTGTCATGCCTCAGTCGATTGTAGAATTTGGGTTGTTCAAATCCAATTTCCAAACGAGCCAGTCTTAGAATAGAAGGGTAGTAGCACAGTGCCTATATGTCGATTATCTCTTACCTTAAGGCTAGAAAGAGGTGAATCTAGAGGGTGGTGTTGCACATATTGAGGAAAAGGGAAAGGAATTAGAAAAAGATGTTCATCGACTTGCTCTCTTAGGAATTAGTCTTACTAACACATCAGATGGTAGTGTGATAGTCCATAATAGATCAGAACCTTCATTGGTAGCGGAGATTAAGGGAAACATACCAATGATCGTATAATATTTCAGTCAGAAGGTGCAGTTAAACAACAGAAAGTAGATGTTTTCTCCCAAGAGGGAGATGGTCGCTTATGTGTTCGTTAGGTGGATGAGTAGGTGAAACAGTCTTGATAGGGCCAGATTCAATTCATGAAGCTATGGAGAAAGTGCCACTCATTAGAGATAGATTTAAGACAACCTAGAGTCGCCAGAAGTGTTATCCAGATATGAGAAGAAGGAAACTAGAGTTTCAAGTTGATGATTTGGTTTTCTTGAAAGTTTCACCTATGAAGGGGGTGATGAGATTTGGCAAGAAAAGGAAGCTCAGTCCCAGATATGTAGGCCCTTACCGGATCTTGAAAAGGATTGGTAAAGTGGCTTATGACTTAGAGTTGCCAGCAGACTTAGCAGCAGTTCATCCGGTTTTACACATTTCACTTTTGAAGAAGTGTGTGGGTGATCCAGCATCCATAGTGCCATTAGATAGTGTGGCTGTAAAAGATAGGCTTTCATATGAGGATGTACCAGTTGAAATTCTCGATCGTCAGGTTAGAAGGTTGAGAAACAAAGAAATCTCTTCAGTTAAGCTTTTATAGAGGAGTTAGTCTGTAGAGGGAGCTACTTGGGAAGTAGAAGCAGTCATGAAGTCCAAGTATCCTCACCTCTTTCCTTCCGATTCCACTCCAACTTGAGGTAATAGTTCCTCTTCAGTTTTTTAGTCATTCATGCGCAGATTCAGTCTTAGTATCATATTCCTTCAGTTTGTACTTGCATTTTCAGTGTATTTGCATGTTCTTGGAACTTAGTTCAGTCAGAAATCAGTTTCCAATGTTTAGTGGAAGTCTTTGCAACTCGCTCCCTCTATATCAGCTAGTTTAGTCTTCATTCGAGGATGAATTTTCCCAAGGGGGAGATAATGTAACACACCATATTCGAGAAAGGAATTTTTTTTATTGATTTTCACAAGTTGCATGTGCCACTGACGGAAGCCACCTACGGACCGTTGGTTGACTGACGGCCCGCTCCGTCAATATGGCAGCCAACTTTAAGTTGCACACTTCAGATTTCATCCTTCAGTCGTGAACGAAGGCCGACCAGCACGGACCGTCATTCGATCCACGGTCCATATGTATGATCGTTGGTGAAGGCCATCAGCCAATTTGGGGGTAATTGATAATTGGGTCAACTTCAAATGGTCATAAATACCAGAACAAAATGAATTATGTGTCCCATGACCTATGATATGATAGATAATTGAATTCTCTTTCCAACGCCACCTAGTTTGCTAAATTCCGACCTCTGAGTAAAATGTTATGCTCATTTTAGTGAAGGCCTGTCGAGTAGGCTTGACTTACGGACCCAATCTACGGACCGTCGATTGAATGACGGCCCATCAGTTCCATGTCGATCACTCCTATAGAACTTAAGTCAGGGGTCGTTTGGTCTTTTCCTATTTCTTTTAACCCCTAAGATACGTCGTTTAGACCCTAAATCACGAGGTTTTAGTCAGTTTAATCCTAGAAACATAACTAGAACTTACCTAAGTCAAATCATTAATCAAATTTAGAAAAATTAGAAGCAAGAGAGCAGAAAAAGGTGAAGAACCCTATTTCAAGAACGCAACAGGGTTTCATCAGTTCCAGCCTCGAAATTGAAAGATTTCTCTGTGGAATTCGTCACCAGGTGTGTGGGATTCCACTAGTTGGTTTTTCACCCATTAGGTCCTTAAAATTCAGTCAGATTCTTGATTCCATGATTATGAACAGACCTAGGGTTTCTAGAATTTCAACAGAGCATCATGAATTAGTTATTTAAATGTTCCAAATCAGACTATCATGTTATTACATCGTTTCTTGCATGAACTTCATAACCGTAGCTATGTATTTCTTTAGATCTTGAATTACACATGCTAGGTCAGATATTTCAGTTATTCAGATATACATGCTCCAGTTTTGAATGCCACATTATCAGTATATTTCAGCATAAATCCTATTTTGAGTTATAAATCTTGAGAAGCTTTTTTTAGACAACACTTGAGTTTTAAACTGAGATTTTGAGAAAGTTAAGATGAGTTCTGAGAAAGAGCTTCTAAAACATGATTAGTATGACATTCGAGTAGGTCATCAATGTATGAATAGTATTGTATCTAGATATACCATCAATGTTAATGCAGTATGACTTCCCAAGTCATCAATGATCATAGTATAATATGATTTTGAATTTTTTTCTAAGAAGGAATTTTCAAGTATGAGTATCTACATGTCAATATTTTGAGCTATTCAGTATTTCAGTCATAATGTATTGAGTTATACATGCCTCAGTTTATGAATGCATCATTATCATATTAATTGTTGCGTTCTCAGTTTTGCATGTTCAGTTTTGAGCTATCCAATATTACAGAAATGCAGTCATAATGTGTAAATAACTTAATCTATTGGGAGTAGCATAATACTGAGTTGGACTAGGGTTTCAGCGTACCCATATAGTCCAGAACTACAACCACGTAGGTGTCAGTCCCCTATGTGGGCCACATCAATTTAGTGATCACGTCATTCATGCCTCTATACCTTTTGTTGGGTATATTGGGTCCTCTCGATGGGGCGTATACATTGAACTCCACATTTTTCTCATGTGGTTTTATTGTCGGTTATTAGTAGCTCCCGCAGTTCAGTCAGAATCTAATGCATTGACCATATTTCAGTATAGTCAGTATTCAGTCTCAGCATGTTATAAATTTGGTCATTGCATTTAGTTAGTTCAGTATTCAGTATCTATATCATGTTCAGATTATGCTCTTGCTTTATTGTTTATTAAGTTATGATGTTTATTTCAGCATTATTCTATCCTTCATGCTCAGTACCTTTCAAGTACTGACGCATACTCTGCGCTACATCTTATTGTGACGTAGGTTCAGTTTCTCAACATCCAGATCACGCTTAGATCAATTCTTGATCTTTAGTTCAGCAACATCAGTGGTGAGTCCTCATTCTTCGAGGACTAGTGACATGTTTATCTTTATCGCTATTAGTCTTTAGTTTCAGTTTTGCTAGATCTAGTTGTGGCATGTCCCAACATTTCTAGTCTGTTGAGAGGCTTATTTCAGACATTGTTAGATACAGCTTAGTATGGAGTTAATATTTTCTTTGTATTAAACTCATCAATTTTCGTTCATTTCAAATTTAATATATGGGTATTCCCCATCACTTTAGATTTATTTATTATTATAGCTTCCGCACAATTTCTATTATTCAATTTATATTTAGTAAGCTGATGATCATGCCAGCAGGGTTAGGTTGGGATCACTTGTGGTCCTAGGTCCCGTGTCCGCGTCTCGGGGGTAGTCTCGGGGCGTGAAAAACTTGGTATCAGAGAACTAGGTTTAAGTGTCCTAGGATATCTGAAAAGCCGCACTAAGTAGAGTCCTTTTCATGGGTGTGAAGTGCACCCCATCTAATGAGTGGGAGGCTATAAAGTATTTTAGGAAAACTTCACTTTCTTGATATTTTTATCGTGCGTTGGTATGATCTCATTTCTAATACATCGTTATGCGCTTAAGATCATGCCTCCTCGTAGAGCTAACGCCAGGAATGCGAATACCAGGAATGCTAGTGCAGCTCCTCCAATCCCAGATCAAGAAGTTTTTAATACTGAATTTTGGAAAGCTATCCAGCTGTTGGCTCAGTGTGTGACCAACCAGAATAATCAGCATGTTCATGGAGATAAGCTTAGGGAAATCGCTAAGGTAAACAAGAAAGCTAGAACAGGGAACTATGAGTACTCTCAGCAGAAATCACCTTGGAAATCACTCAAAGTTTTGACAAGAGCAGAATAGTAGAGTACCAGGCGCTAAGTCTCAGGGAAGTGTTTCAGGAAATAAGACCTACCCAACTTGTCCAAAGTGTGGTAAGAACCATCCAGGCGAGTGTCTTGCAGGCAAGGAAGGATGCTTTGGGTGTGGTCAGTCTGGTCATAGGGTGAAGAATTGCCCTTTTGCCAGGAAGGGGCAAGAAGGTAACAATACTGGGGATCAATCTACAACTCCAACAGTATCGGCAGGTCGCCCAACTCAGCAGGTTGTGTCATCTTGTACAGGTGGAAGTCAGTGCAAAGACCGTCTTTATGCTCTCTAGGCTTACCAGGACAGGAAAATTCTCCTGATGTGATCACTGGTACGTTATGAGACTTTGATCTTGATGTTTATGCATTGTTATATCCAAGGGCTACTCTTACCTTTGCAAGTCTCTTTATAGCAGTAATCTTAGGAGTTACTCTAGAAACTTTTTCAGAAGCCTTCTCAATCTCTACCCTATTTGGTGACCTAGTTATAGCTAGAAGGGTATACATAAACTGCCCTATCTGACTCTCTCATAAAGTCACCTCAGAAGATCTTGTAGAGATATAAATGGTAGATTTCGATATAATTCTAGACATGGATTGGTTTAAGTTCTGTCATTCCTCAGTCGATTGTAGAATTCGGGTTGTTCAGTTCCAATTTCCAAATGAGCTAGTCTTACAATAGAAGGGTAGTAGCACAGTGCCTATATGCCGATTATCTCTTACCTTAAGGCTAGAAAGAGGTGAATCTAGAGGGTGGTGTAGCACATATTGAGGAGAAGGGGAAGGAAGTAGAAAAATATGTTCATCGGCTTGCTCTCTTAGGAATTAGTCTTACTAGCACATCAGATGGTAGTGTGATAGTCTAGAAAAGATCAAAACCTTCATTGGTAGCGGAGATTAAGGGAAACAGACCAATGATCCTATAATATTTCAGTCAGAAGGTGCAGTTAAACAACAGAAAGTAGATGTTTTCTCCCAAGAGGGAGATGGTCGCTTATGTGTTCGTTAGGTGGATGAGTAGGTGAAACAGCCTTGATAGGGCCAGATTCAGTTCATGAAGCTATGGAGAAAGTACCACTCATTAGAGATAGATTTAAGACAACCTAGAGTCGCCAGAAGTGTTATGCAGATATGAGAAGAAGGAAACTACAGTTCCAAGTTGATGATTTGGTTTTCCTGAAAGTTTCACTTATGAAGGGGGTGATGATATTTGGCAAGAAAAGGAAGCTCAGTCCCAGATATGTAGGCCTTTATTGGATCTTGAAAAGGATTGGTAAAGTGGCTTATGAGTTAGAGTTGCCAGCAGACTTAGCAACAGTTCATCCGGTTTTCCACATTTCACTTTTGAAGAAGTGTGTGGGTGATCCAGCATCCATAATGCCATTAGATAGTGTGGCTGTAAAAGACAGTCTTTCATATGAGGATGTACCAGTTGAGATTCTCGATCGTCAGTTTAGAAGGTTGAGAAAAAAAGAAATCTCTTCAGTCAAGGTTTTGTGGAGGAGTCAGTCTGTAGAGGGAGCTACTTGGGAAGTAGAAGCAGCCATGAAGTCTAAGAATCCTCACCTCTTTCCTTTCGATTCAACTCCAACATGAGGTAATAGTTCCTCTTCGGTTTTTCAGTCATTAATGCGCAGATTCAGTCTTAGTATCATATTCCTTCAGTTTGTACTTGCATTTTCAGCGTATTTGCATGTTCTTGGAACTTAGTTCAGTCACAAATCAATTTCCAGTGTTTAGTGGTAGGGTTTGCAGCTCTCTCCCTCCATATCACCTAGTTTGTCTTCATTCAAGGACGAATGTTCCCAAGGGGGAAACAACGTAACACCCCAGATTCGAGAAAGGAATTTTTTTTCTAGATTTCAGAAGTTGATTGTGCCACTGACGGAAGCCACCTATGGACCGTCGGTTGACTGACGGTCCGTCAGTCAACTTCGTTGATGGGCCAGCCAACTTTCAGTTTCACACTTCAGATTTCATCCTTCAGTCGCGAACGACGACCGACCAGCACGAACCGTCATTCGATCCACTGTCTGTAGGTATGATTGTTGGTGAAGGCCAACAACCAATTAGGGGGAAATTGATAATTTGGTCAATTTCAAATGGTCATAACTCTCAGAACAAAATGAATTATGTGTCCCATGACTTATGATATGATAGATAATTGAATCTTCTTTCCAACGCCGCCCAGTTTTCTAAAATCCGACCTCCGAGTAATACATTATGCTCGTTTTAGTGAAGGCCTATTGAGTAGGCTTGACTTACAGACCCAATCTATGGACCGTCGATTGAATGACGGCCCGTCAGTCCCATCCGTCGATCACTCCGACAACAGTTAAGTCAGAGGTCTTTTGGTCTTTTCCTATTTCGTTTAACCCCTAAGATACGTCGTTTAGACCCTAAATCACGAGGTTTTAGTCAGTTTAAGCCTAGAAACATAACTAGAACTTACCTGAGTCAAATCATTAATCAAACTTAGAAAAATTAGAAGCAAGAGAGGAGAAAAATGTCAAGAACCCTAGTTCAAGAAAGCAACAGGGTTCCATCAGTTCCAGCCCCGAAATTTAAAGATTCCTCCGTGGTGAGTTCTCAGTATCCAGATCACACTTAGATCAATTCCTGATCTTTAGTTCAGCAGCATCAGTGGTGAATCCTCATTCTTTGAGGACTAGTGACAAGTTTATCTTTATCACTATTAGTCTTTAGTTTTAATTTTGCTAGATTTAGTTGGGGCATGCCCCAATATTTCTAGTCAGTTTATAGGCTTATTTCAGACATAATTAGATTCAACTTAGTATTGAGTTAATATTGTCTTTGTATTAAACTCATTAGTTTTCATTCATTTCAGAATTAGTATATGGGTATTCCCCATCGGTTTAGATTTATTTATGATTATAGCTTCCGCACAGTTTCTATTATTCAATTTATCTTTAGTATGCTCATGATCATGCCAGCAGGGTTAGCTTGGGATCACTTGTGGTCCTAGGTCTCGTGTCCGTGTCTCTGGGGTAGTCTCGGGGCGTGACAAACTTGGTATCAGAGCACTAGATTTAAGTGTCCTAGGAAGTCTGAAAAGTAGCATTACGTAAATTCCTTTTCATGGGTGTGAAGTGCACCATATCTAATGAGGGGGAGGCTATAAAGTATTTTAGGAAAACTTCACTTTCTTGATATTCTTATCGTACATTGGTATGCCTCCCAGTAGAACTAATGCCAGGAATGCGAATGCCAGGAATGCTAGCGCAACTCCTCAAGTCCTAGATCAAGAAGTTTCGAAAGCTGAATTTTGGAACGCTATCCAACTGTTTGCTGAGAGTGTGACCAACCAGAATAATCAACAGGTTGATGGAGATGAGCTTAGGGCAATTGCTAAGGTAAACAAGAAGGCTAGTACAGGGAACTATGAGTACTCTCAGCAGAAATCGGGTGGTGGAAATCACTCAAAGTTTTGACAAGATCAGAATAGTAGGGCACTAGGCGCTAAGTCTCAAGGAAGTGTTTTAAAAAATATGACCTACCCAACTTGTCCAAAGTGTGGTAAGAACCATCCAAGCGAGTGTCTTGCAGGCAAGGAAGGATGATTTGGGTGTGGTCAGTCTGTTCATAGGGTGAAAAATTACCCTTGTGCTAGGAAGGGGCAAGAAGGTAATAATACTAGGGATCAGTCAACAACTCCAAGAGTATCGGCAGGTCGCCCAACTCAGCAGGGTGTGTCATCTTGTACAGGTGGAAGTCTGTTCCAAGACCGTCTTTATGCTCTCTAGGCTCACTAGGACCAGGAAGATTCTCCTGATGTGATCACTGGTACGTTATGAGTCTTTGATATTGATGTTTATGCATTGTTAGATCCAAGGGCTACTATTACCTTTGTAACTCTCTTTATAGTAGTAATCTAAGGAGTTAGTCTAGAAACTTCTTCAGAAGCCTTCTCAATCTATATCCCAGTTGGTGACCTAGTTATAGCTACACGGGTATACATATACTGCCCTATCTGACTCTCTCAGAAAGTCACCTCAGCAGATCTTATAGAGTTAGAAATGGTAGATTTCGATATAATTCTAGGCATGGATTGGTTTCAGTTCTGTCATGCCTTAGTCGATTGTAGAATTCGGGTTGTTCAATTCCAATTTCCAAACGAGCCAGTCTTAGAATAGAAGGGTAGTAGCACAGTGCCTATATGTCGATTATCTCTTACCTAAAGGCTAGAAAGAGGTGAATCTAGAGGGTGGTGTCGTACATATTGAGAAAAATGGGAAGGAAGTAGAAAAGATGTTCATCGGCTTGATCTCTTAGGAATTAGTCTTACTAAGACATCAGATGGTAGTGTGATAGTCCAAAGTAGATTAGAACCTTCATTGGTAGCGGAGGTTAAGGGAAACATGACAATGATCCTATATTATTTTAGTCAGAAGGTGCAGTTAAACAATAGAAAGTAAAGGTTTTCTCCTAAGAGGGAGATGGTCGCTTACGTGTTCATTTTGTGGATGAGTAGGTGAAACAACCTTGAAAGGGCCAGATTCAGTTCATGAAGCTATGGAGAAAGTGCCACTCATTATAGATAGATTTAAGACAACCTAGGGTCGCCAGAAGTCTTATGCAGATGTGAGAATAAGGGAACTAGAGTTCCAAGTTGATGGTTGAGTTTTCCCGAAAGTTTCACCTATGAAGGGGGTGATGAGATTTGGTAGGAAAAAAAAGCTTAGTCCCAGATATGTAGGCCCTTACCGGATCTTGAAAAGGATTGGTAAAGTGGCTTATGAGTTAGAGTTTCCAGCAGACTTAGCAGCAGTGCATCCGGTTTTCCACATTTCACTTTTCAAGAAGTGTGTGGGTGATCCAGCATCCATAGTGCCAATAGAGAGTGTGGCTGTAAAAGATAGCCTTTCATATGTGGATGTACCAGTTGAGAATCTCGATCGTCAGGTTAGAAGGTTGAGAAACAAAGAAATCGCTTCAGTCAAGGTTTTGTGGAGGAGTCGGTCTGTAGAGGGAGCTACTTGGGAAGCAGAAGCAGCCATGAAGTCTAAGTATCCTCACCTCTTTCCTTCCGATTCCACTCCGGCTTGAGGTAATTGTTCCTCTTCAATTTTCCAGTCTTTCATGCGCAGATTCAGTCTTAGTATCATATTCCTTCAGTTTTAACTTGCATTTTCAGCATATTTGCATGTTCTTGGAACTTAGTTCAGTCAGATATCAGTTTCCAGTGTTTAGTGGTAGGGTTTGCATCTCTCTCCCTCTATATCAGCTAGTTTAGTCTTCATTCGAGGATGAATGTTCCCAAGGGGGAGATAATGTAACACCCTAAATTTGAGAAAGGAAATTTTTTCCTAGATTTTCAGAAGTTGCATGTGCCACTGGCGAAAGCCATCTACGGGCCGTCAGTCAGCTCCGTCGGTGGGCCAGCCAACTTTCAGTTTCACACTTCAGATTTCATCCTTCAGTCGCGAATGACGACCGACCAGCACGGACCGTCATTCTATCCACGGTCCATAGGTGTGATCGTTGGTGAAGGCCAGCATCTAATTAGGGGGAAATTGATAATTGTGTCAAATTCAAATGGTCATAACTCCCAAAAAAATAATAATTATGTGTCCCATGATGTATGATATGATAGATAATTGAATCCTCTTTCCAACGCCACCGAGTTTGCTAAAATCTTACTTCCGAGTAAAAAGTTATGCTCGTTTTAGTGAAGGCCTGTCGAGTAGGCTTGACTTACGGACCCAATCTACGGACCGTCGATTGAATGACGGCCCGTCAGTCGCATCTGTCGATCACTCCGACAGCACTTAAGTCAGGGTTTTTTGGTGTTTTTGTATTTTGTTTAACTCCTAAGATACGTCGTTTAGACCCTAAATCACGAGGTTTTAGTTAGTTTACGCCTAGAAACATAACTATAACTTACCTAAGTCAAATCATTAATCAAACTTAGAAAAATTAGAAGCAAGAGAGGAGAAAAAGGTGAAGAACCCTAGTAAAAGAACGCAACAGGGTTCCATCAGTACCAGCCCCGAAATTGAAAGATTTCTCTATGGAATTCATCACTAAGTATGTGGGATTTCACTAGTGGGTTCCTTTCACCCATTAGGTCCCTACAATTCAGTCAGATTCTTGATTCCATGATTATGAACAGACCTAGGGTTTCTAAAATTTCAACAGATCATCATGAATTAGTTATTTAAATGTTCCAAATCAGATTATCATGTTATTACATCGTTTCTTGCATAAATTTTAGAACCCTAGCTATGTATTTCTTTAGTTCTTGAATTACACATGCTAGGTCAGATATTTCAGTTATTCAAGTATATATGCTGCACTTTTGAACGCCACATTATCAATATATTTCAGCAGAAATCCTATTTTGAGTTATAATTCTTAAGAATCTTTTTTTTAGACAACACTTGAGTTTTAAACTGAGTTTTTGAGAAAGTTAAGATGAATTTTGAGAAAGAACTTCTAAAACATGATTAGTATGACAATCGAGTAGGTCATCAATGTATGTATAGTATGGTATCTAGATATACCATGAATGTTTATGTAGTATGACTTCCCAAGTCATCAATGATCATAGTATAATATGATTTTGAATTGTTTTCTAAGAAGGAATTTTCAAGTATGAGTATCAACATGTCAGTATTTTGAGCTATTCAGTATTTCAGTCATAATGTATTCAATTATACATGCCTTAGTTTATGAATGCATCATTATCAGATTAATTGTTGCATTCTCAGTTTTGCATGTTTAGTTTTGAGCTATCCAGTATTACAGAAATTCAATCTTAATGTGTAAACCACTTAATCTATTGGGAGTTGCACAATATCGAGTTGGACTAGGGTTTCAGCGTACCCATATAGTCCCAGAACTACGAGCCACGTATGTGTAAGTTCCCTATGTGGGCCACATCAGTTTAGTGATCACGCTAGTCATGCCCTTATACCTTTGACCGGGTATATAGGGTCCTCTCGATGGGGCGTATACATCGAATCCCACATTTAGCTCATGTGGTTTTATTGTCGGTTATTAGTAGCTCCCCCAGTTTAGTCAGAATCTATTGGATTGGCCACATTTCAGTACAGTCAGTATTCAGTCTCAGTATGTTATAAATTTGGTCATTGCATTCAGTTAGTTCAGTATTCAGTATCCATATCATGTTCAGATTATGCTCTTGCTTTATTGTTTGTTCAGTTATGATGTTTATTTCAGCGTTATTGTATCCTGCATGCTCAGTACCTTCCAAGTACTGACACATACCCTGCGCTACATCTTCTCGTGATGTAGGTTCAGGTTCTCAGCATCCAGATCACGCTTAGATCAATTCCTGATCTTTAGTTCAGCAGCATAAGTGGTGAGTCCTCATTCTTTGAGGACTAGTGACATGTTTATATTTATCGCTATAAGTCTTTAGTTTCAGTTTTGCTAGATCTAGTTGGGGCATGTCCCAACATTTCTAGTCAGTTTAGAAGCTTATTTCAGGCATAGCTAGATTCAGCTTAGTATTGCGTTAATATTTTCTTTGTATTAAACTCATCAGTTTTCATTCATTTCAGATTTAGTATATGGGTATTCCCCATCACTTTAGATTTATTTATGATTATAGCTTACGCACAGTTTCTATTATTCAATTTATCTTTAGTATGCTCATGATCATGCCAGTAGGGTTAGCTTGGGATTAATTGTGGTGCTAGGTCCCGTGTCCGCATCTAGAGGGGTAGTCTCGGGGCGTGACAAACTTGGTATCAAAGCACTAGGTTTAAGTGTCCTAGGGATTCTGAAAAGCCGCACAAAGTAGATTCCTTTTCCTGTGTGTGAAGTGCACCACATCTAATGAGGGGGAGGCTATACAGTATTTTAGGAAAACTTCACTTTCTTGATATTCTTATCATGCGTTAGTATGATCTCATTTCTAATCCTTCATTATGCGCTTAAGTGGATGCCTCCCCGTAGAGCTAACGCCAGGAATGCTAGCGCAGCTCCTCCAGTCCCAGATCAAGAAGTTTCGAATGCTGAATTTCGGAACGCTAACCAGCTGTTGGCTCAGAGTATGACCAACCAGAATAATTAGGAGGTTAATGGAGATACTCTTAGGGAAATCGCTAAGGTAAACAAGAAAGCTAGAACATGGAACTATGAGTAATCTCAGCAGAAATCGGTTGGTGCAAATCACTCAAAGTTTTGATAAGATCGGAATAATAGGGCACCAAGCTCTAAGTGTCAGGGAAGTGTTTCAGGAAATAGGACCTACCCAACTTCTCCAAAGTGTGGTAAGAAACATCTAGGCGAGTGTCTTGCAGGTAAGGAAGGATGCTTTGGGTGTGGTCGGTCTTCTCATAGGGTGACGAATTCCCCTTGTGCCAGGAAGGGGTAAGAAGGTAGCAATACTGGGGATCAGTCTACAGGTCCAACAGTATCGGCAGGTCACCAAACTCAGCAGGGTGTGTCATCTCGTACAGGTGGAAGTCAGTGCCAAGACCGTCTTTATGCTCTCTAGGCTCACCAGGACCAGGAAGATTCTCCTGATGTGATCACTGGTACGCTATGAGTCTTTGATCTCGATGTTTATGCATTGTTAGATCCAAGGGCTACTCTTACCTTTGTAACTCTCTTTATAGCAGTAATCTTAGGAGTTAGTCTAGAAACTTCTTCAGAAGCCTTCTTAATCTCTACCCCAGTTGGTGACCTAGTTATAGCTAGACGGGTATACATATACTGCCCTACCTGACTCTCTCAAAAAGTCACCTCAGCAATTCTTGTAGAGTTAGAAATGCTAGATTTCGATATAATTCTATGCATGGATTGGTTTCAGTTATGTCATGCCTCAGTCGATTGTAGAATTCGGGTTGTTCAATTCCAATTTCCAAATGAGCCAGTCTTAGAATAGAAGGGTAGTAACACAGTGCCTATATGTCGAATATCTATTACCTTAAGTCTAGAAAGAGGTGAATCTAGAGGGTGGTGTAGCACATATTGAGGAAAAGGGGAAGGAAGAAGAAAAAGATGTTCATCGTCTTGCTCTCTTAGGAATTAGTCTTACTAACACATCAGATGGTAGTGTGATAGTCCAGAGTATATCAGAACCTTCATTGGTAGCGGAGGTTAAGGGAAATATGACAATGATCCTATATTATTTTAGTCAGAAAGTGCAGTTAAACAACAGAAAGTAAAGGTTTTCTCCCAAGAGGGAGATGGTCGCTTATGTGTTCCTTAGGTGGATGAGTAGGTGAAACAGCCTTGATAGGGCCTGATTCAGTTGATGTTTGGGTTTTCCTAAAGTGTCACTTATGAAGGGGGTGATGAGATTTGGCAAGAAAAAGAAGCTCAGTCCCAGATATGTCGGCCCTTACCGGATCTTGAAAAGGATTCATAAAATGTTTTATGAGTTAGAGTTGCCAGCAAACTTAGCAGCAGTACATCCGGTTTTCCACATTTCACTTTTGAAGAAGTGTGTGGGTGATCCAGCATCCATAGTGCCATTAGAAAGTGTGGCTGTAAAACATACTCTTTCATATGAGGATGTACCATTTGAGATTCTCGATCGTCAGGTTAGAAGGTTGAAAAACAAAGAAATCGCTTCAGTCGAGGTTTTGTGGAGGAGTCAGTCCGTAGAGGGAGCTACTTGGGAAGCAGAAACAGCCACGAAGTTGAAGTATCCCCACCTCTTTCCTTCCGATTCCACTACAGCTTGATGTAATAGTTCCTCTTCAGTTTTTTCAGTCATTCATGTGCAAATTCAGTCTTAGTATCATATTCCTTCAGTTTGAACTTGCATTTTCAGCGTATTTGCATGTTCTTGGAGCTTAGTTCAGTCAGAAATCAGTTTCCAGTGTTTAGTGGTAGAGTTTGGAGCTCTCTCCCATCATATCAGCTGTCTTCATTCGAGGATGAATATTCCCAAGGGGGACAATGTAACACCCCAGATTCGAGAAAGGAAATTTTTTTCTAGATTTTCAGAAGTTGCATGTGCCACGAATGGAAGCCACCTATAGAACGTCAGTCAGATCCGTCGATGGGCCAGCCAACTTTCAGTTTCACACTTCAGATTTCATACTTCAGTCGTGAACGACGGCCGACCAACACAGACCGTCATTCGATCCACGGTCCGGAAGTATGATCGTTGGTGAAGGCCAGCAGCCAATTAGGGGGAAATTGATAATTGTGTCAAATTCAAATGGTCCTAACTCCTAGCATAAAATTAATTATGTATCCCATGACCTATACTATGATAGATAATTGAATACTCTTTTCAACGACGTCGAGTATACTAAAATCTGACCTCCGAGTAGAAAGTTATGCTCGTTTTAGTAAAGTCCTGTCTAGTAGGATTGACTTACGCACCCAATCTACGGACCGTCGATTGACTGATGGCCCGTCAGTCCCATCCATCGATCACTCCGACAACAGTTAATTCAGGGGTCTTTTGGTCTTTTCCTATTTCATTTAACCCCTAAGATACGTCGCTTTGACCCTAAATCATGAGGTTTTAGTGAGTTTAAGCCTAGAAACATAACTAGAACTTACCTAAGTCAAATCATTAATCAAACTTAGAAAACTTCGAAGCAAGAGAGGAGAAAAAGGTCAAGAACCCTAGTTCAAGAACGCAGCAGGGTTCCATCAGTTCCAGCCTCGAAATTTAAATATTTCTCCGTGGAATTTAGCACCAAGTATGTAGTATTTCACTAGTGGGTTCCTTTCACCCATTAGGTCCCTAGAATTTAGTCAGATTCTTGATTCCATGATTATGAACAGACCTAGGGTTTCTAGAATTTCAACAGATCATCATGAATTAGTTATTTAAAAGTTCCAAATCAGATTATCATGTTATTAAATCATTTCTTGTATAAATTTCAGAACCCTAGCTATGTATTTCTTTAGTTCTTGAATTACACATGCTAGGTCAGATATTTCAGTTATTCATATATACATGCTCCAATTTTGAACGCCACATTATCAATATATTTCAGCATAAATCCTATTTTGAGTTGTAAATCTTGAGAAGCTTTTTTTTAGACAACACTTGAGTTTTAAATTGAGTTTTTGAGAAAGTTAAGATGAGTTTTGACAAAGAGCTTCTAAAACATGATTATTATGACAATCGAGTAGGTCATCAATGTATGAATAGTATGGTATCTAGATATACCATCAATGTTTATGTAGTATGACTTCCCAAGTCATCAATGATCATAGTATGATATGATTTTGAATTGTTTTCTAAGAAGGAGTTTTCAAGTATGAGTATCTACATGTCAGTATTTTGAGCTATTCAGTATTTCAGTCATAATGTATTCAGTTATACATGCCTCAGTTTATGAATGCATCATTATCAAATTAATTATTGCATTCT